>JBBMFX010345309.1:0-18519 GCA_037832545.1 Rhabdalestes septentrionalis
ACGCGCAGTAATCCTAAACAACTCTATCCAGCCATATTAATCATCAACAACAGGTGTGCTCGAAGAACCAAACTAGCCGCATCGTAATTAGCAAGATGATCTCATCTGGGATGTGTCAATTCATCCCAGATGTGTCAAGCGACGTACGAAGAATACCCCCCCAGATATACAAATCACTGTGATCTTTACATATTTAGATTATTTTACTTTACCAGTGCATATTTCACCTTGTATTTGGACACCGGTTTCTCCCAACTTTTTTCAGGACCTTGGCATCCAGCATCCCCTCAAGGCCTCTTTCGATTATAAAGACACTAGAACACACATTGGCAATTCAAATGAATGCACACATAATTTATGTTTCTGGGTATTTTGCAGACTCTTATCCAAAGTGATGTTCAATACAAATACTATATTAAGTAAATTGTGTACTTGTAGTTACCAAAAACAAAAAAATGCAGATCTGGGGGGCTGGTCTACTGGACCTGCATGAAAGGGCACAGAAGTGCATGCTGGACTTTGGAAAAAAATAGACACTTGGGAGAAATAAAAGAAGGAACAAGCTGGAAGACATGGTGGAACTGACTGACAAGATCTCTGATGGACACAGACAGAGTGAGGAGAAAACTCATTGTGTTTATAGAAGGGCTGGGCAATTCATTTCTACAGGGGGGCCACATGAAAAATCTGAACTGTGTTTGATGGGCAAACCAACAATAACTTGAAGTTAATTATGCTCAATATTAATTTTCCCAACGTCTGAGTGGACCCATTCTGGGAAGTTGGTTGTAAAAACAGCACAGGGTACTAATCATGTGTAGCACTGGAAAATAGGCTTGGGAACCTTGGCTCATGGCAGCACTCTTAGATTAGTACACAGTAATATAGAAAATCAGGGTTGATGATTGTGTTTGTTTTAAGAATCACAGTGTTGTATAAGTTTAAGAAAAAAGTTTCTCTCAAGACATAACATCTCACAAGTGTTGTATTTTAATATAGGAAAGGTACAAATGGGCCTGTGTTGTGCTGCAGTGGAAGTATTCGGTCTTCTTTTTTTTTTGAATTGTTGGATGAGGACTGGAAATAGTATGGGCATGACTGCTCCCTCATTTTTTTTTCTCTACATTTTGGAGGAAGAGTAATTTAAAGGTTAGATTTCTTTGTGACTGTGGTTTTGTGTCTGAGTTGCTGCATGTGGCTGCAAATGTGTGAGTAATTGTGAGCTGAAAATAAAGGGGTTTTACATATTCTTAGATAAGTACATTCAAGTGCACTTGGTATTGTATTGTATCAAGTGAGTTATATAGATTAAATAAGCAAGAGAATAATAATAATAATAATAATAATAATAATAATAATAATAATAATAATAATAATAATAATAATAAATATTTATAGGGCCTCAATTCTAGGGCCTTGATTCTAGCCTCTCTAGGCCTGTTAGCTTCTATGGCTAACATGAACGGCCTCTCGGCCAGGGCTAACCCAACTAACTGCTGGGGAGGGAGCAGCAGGTCTCCTCTATGGACCCTAGAAGGTCAAGTTGCCCTTGGCTGCATTCTATTGGCCTGTTAGCCACTACAGCTAATGCTACCGGCCATGGCCCACCCAAGGCTCTAGGAGGGAGCAGCACGTCTCCTCTGTGGGACCAAGCAGGTCTACCTGTCCCTGGCAGCCTGCATTCACCCCTGCACAAGCTCATTCTATGCTACCTGCTGCAGGTAGGTGTAGCCGGGGAGCTGGTGTAGGAGGCGGAGGCCTTCTTTGTGGGGCTGGTGTAGGCAGTTCGGGCTTAGTTTCTGCAGTGCTAGGATACAAAGCCTCTGCAGCTCCCTGGGGCATCGTCTCGCTGCTCGAGGGTGTGGTCTCGCGGCTCGGGAGTAACCAAACTGCGAGCCCCTTGGGATACTCTCCACATGGACCAGGAGAGTGGGCTCCGAAATCTCACCCCTGGGAAACCCAAACGCGATTGTCTCGTGACGAGAGCCAAGTCCAAGGTGGCTCTGCTTTGGACTCACCACATTCGGCGGGCAGCTTTTCGGGTTCGGTCCATCTGTCACATTTCATTGCGGGGGGCGGCGGGCCCTTTTTCCCCCAGAATGATGACAGACATGGAGCTAGGCTTCCATACTTTCTTGTGTCTTTATTTAAAGGTTGAAGACAAAAACATGCTCACAGTCCTGATTCACACTCAACACAAAGATACAGGAGTAAAGATACTGAAGGTTAGTGAGGGTGCCCATATAATCACGGGAACCAGGAAACTGTGAAGATTATGAGTGGTTCTTGCACAAGTCATAAAATGCCCATGTGACAGGTGTATGCACATAGAATGGAACAGAGGAAATAACATAACTTGAAATCAGTCTGTGGAAAAGAATTGGGAAGGTGTGGACATTAAAACAGAGGTGTAGTTTTGAATATTCAGTTAGTATTCTTATTGGCAAGAGGCTAAGCAGGGGTGTTATCTGGAAAAAATGTTGTGGTATCTAAACAGTCTATTTAACTTGTGTGTATGAGAGGGGAGCCCTTCATGAAGCCACAACCTCATCTTTTATGTTGGGAACTTGGTTATTGTCCCTTGAAATCTTTGTATTATGCTAGATGAAGATTTCTTGCCCCAGTTTGACCAGATCCCCAGAACATGCAGAGACCTCCTCTACAACATCAGTATAATCTGAACCTTTCTTAGGATGAAAGCTATGTCCATGCAGCATTCAGAAAATAATAAGTGAATGGGGAAAGTTAGTTTGGCACAAATGCCAAAAGTAAGGAAGTACAGAACGCAATATCACTGGATGATGTTTTATGACAGGAGACAAGATGAGAAGTTTGAAAGTGTGGCTTAGAGAATCTGCAGCAGCCAGTGTAATAATAAGCACAGAAGGAGCAGCACTACAGATAGAAGATAATGAATACATCCAAAATTGGTACAGTGTAGATGGAGCAATGCCCCATGTGACACTACTAATTAATAAAGGGCATGAGTCAAAGGACTTGGGACCTATAGGAGCAGAGAGAGCAGAGAAAATCAAATGTAAACAAGCACAAAACCCCATAATACTACTTGCTGAAGATTACTTGCTGAAAATCAATGTGGAAAATACTGTGTGAAACACAGATAACAGCCACAACATAGGACGTTACCATTCCAGAGCCTGAAGAGGAAGTGGAGCTATGGAAACATATGAACACACAGTCAATAAAGGAGGACTCTCTGAAACAACAAATGATCGAACAAGTTCCTGAAGAACTGTGGTCGAGACATGAAACAGATGTGAAACTAATAAAATCAGCTTCACCCATTCAGATCAAATTAAAACCTGGAATACATCTTCCTAGAAATATTCCATAAAACCAGAAGTAGAGCAAGGAACAGAGGAAAATTTAATGGGGCTTGTGTATTATTAGTTGAAATGTCCTTGTAACAAAGTGTTAGACTCCAATACTCCCAGTTCAAAAAGCAGATCAAACCAAGTGATGACTAGTACATGATCTAGGAGTATATGAAGCTGTGGAAGATGGTACCAAATCCACATATACTTTACTTATGAATATTCCAGCTAACACAAGATTTTTTATGCTAATATACTTTATACACATTCTGCATTTTTCAGTATCCTCATAGCTGAAGAGTCAGGTCCTGAGACAGGATTTAGAGTAGTTGGCCTTATATAGTACAATGCTACAATATGTTGATGATTTAATTCTTTGCTTCCCAACAATACAACCATGTCATGAAGTCCTCAAAAAATTAGCAAAGAGGGAACTTAATTTCGCAGGTAAATTAACAACACTTTTGACAACAGATAGAATACATGGGAAGGCTGGTGACACATGGAACTAAAGTAATTTTACATTCACAACAGGAAGGGATCCGTAAAGCACCACAGCCAATTACAGTAGGAGAGATTATGTCCTTTTTGAGTAAGATGACAGGCTTCAGTGCAGAATGCAAAGAAGATAATGCAATAAAAACTGCACCTTTGAGAGCCTTAACAACAGAGGCAGGGACAAAATTTTAAATGCATCATTAAAATGGACAGCAGATGCATATGTGTCCACTGACACTATAAAATAGTAAATGCAAACAGCAACAGTATTTGCAACACCAGATTATGAAAATCCATTTCATTTGTACACTGCCAACCATACACATTTGCATTAGCAGTACACATTTAGTAGGAGGAAAAAGCAACCTATAGTAAATTGAAAATAGAAGATATGTTCTGACACAAACGAGAAGCTTACTGTGCTGTCTATGCGACTATGTGAAGCTATACAGCCACCAAACAGGGTCTCCACACAAGGCTTGCTTTTCTTGATTTGAAGATCTGTTATAAATATTTTTGTAGCTGAAATATACAGAGAAGGGAAAACAAAATACACACATTTTAAGGCCACACTTAATGATTAGCCTAGTTTAAACACATGTGCATTACATTACATTGGCACCACATTTTATTAACCAAAAAATAATTCCAACACCGAGTGCTTTCTTATTACTCACAAATAAAAAAGTTTCCCAAAGCACAAGCATTTAGGGCACATTTAGCATGTTCTCTCTTATTTCTGCAAAGCATTTGTTTACTACATTACTGGAGAACTGATCCATACCGAGAGCGCTCACTCACTCATGTTGCAGCACATATATTACAAAGATCATTTGTGGTACAGATGTCTTACTCTGATCAGATTTCTAAACCAAAACATTTAAACTGTTTTTAATATGAATTTAATAATACTATTTATTAATTATGAACTTTTTTATCACCTTATTTGTGTAACTTAAATGCATAATTTGTCTTTGACCAAAAGGCATCACACTCACAGTATTTATTCTGACTCACATATCCATAAATAATGTAATATGTAAGACTATTAATCCAGAATTGTTGCCATTTCAATTGAAGGAAACCCACATGACATGATTTCTAGAATTTCAAGGCTAAGCCCTGATTTAGAATCAACACCAATTATAGGGGCAGACTTGTTTTTTAAATGGAGCTTGCTTTAGAAATCATTTGAGAAACCATGCAGGCTATGCAGTAATTAGAAAAGGAGAAAGAGAACAATTTAGAAGTAGAAAACCTGAAGTCTGTCCCCAACCATGTTCTGCTCAGTTTGCAGAATGATAATCAGAATCAAAATCCTTTCATTGCCATTGTAGCAGCTGTACGATGAAATATAAATGTGCAATACAAAGGCATGTAAGCTGGTAAGAGGAAAGTGTGTTAATGTTTTCATGGATTCAGCTTAATCTCATTGAGTTAAACATTTGTTTGGAGCAGTGTGGAAATAGTGAGGTTGTAAAAAAGCTGATGGTAATCCTATACAGCATTTAGAACAAATATTGGATCTAATGAATGCAATTATGTTGCTGAGAGGAATTTTCAGAACCACTCTGTAACCTGGAAGTAATGACTTAGAGTGACATCCATTTGGCATGAAGGGCGTAGATTTGAGGCACACTATTCATATCAGGAACCACCAGTGCCAAATTTGGTGCCTCAGTCTCTTTTCCTACTAATGCCTCTGGAAATGTTAGGTTTATTTCTATGCACCCCAGTTAGGCCACAGCCTCCCCACCTCTAAATCCTCATTTATAAGCTCATGCAGCGACCTTAAGCAATGATAAGATAAGTGTATCTTCTAGAATGACAACCCTAGATTGTTAGCCATCTAAATGTGGGGTGCTCAGTGTTATTCTGATTGTCCCATTGATACTGCATGCTTTTGAGCAACTGTTGTTTCTCTTGGACAAACAGGAGTTTGGTTCACACTCACAGTTAATAGCAAGGTGTCCATTTTCTCCACAGTACAAACAGGGCCTATTGGTGGTTCAATTCCTCAACCCAGGCTGTCCATTTATATCCTTGCCAACTGGCTGATACTGAACTGCCATGGAGCCGTTCATTTCTTGGATGTGTGCTGAGGACCTGAGGACTCCTAGCAATGAGTCCTTCCATGATACACCTGGTGTTAATACTGTCTGTGCACCTGGTGCAGATCTAAGCTGAGAGTGTTGTGGGGGGGTGAAGGTAAAACCGGGGCAAATAGAAGAGGAGAGGTTGGACTTGGCAGTGCCCATGTCCCAAATCCCTTAGTCCCCTGCTCAGGATTTCCTGACACTGAATTATTTGATGGTTTGGAAAATGTCAACTGCAAGTGGCGCTCTGCAAGTGCAAGTCATCTATTAAAACTACGCGGCTAAAGGAACCATGCTGTTTTAGGTGCTTTTCAAGTACTTTATCCAATTCTATTTGTGTTGACATACTAACAATCACAGAGTTGGCCATATTTATCTGAGCTTCTGTGACAATATCCATATCTTTGCTCTCACCACCCAATGATACTCTAATTTTCTCCTGGCTGGCTTTCCAAATTTCTTGTAACCCTTCACAGGACTAGCTCACAATGGTTGATGCTGGATGATACAAGAGCTTTTCTATGTCTGTCCAGTTCAATTATCAAAGTCTAGCTCATCAGTTCTAGGTTTGTCTCAAGAGAAAATGAGTAGTCCCATTGTGCAGCCAGAGCAGCAGGACAAATGAATGACACATGGACTGATAGTTAAAAACTTGTTACTGTATTTTCTGGTTGGCAAAGAAAAAAAACCACAAATAAAATACTAAAAGGAAAACCTTTATTTACATTATATAGCAGACACCTTTATCCAAAGCGACTTCCATCCCTAACTACAGGAATCCCTGGGGCAACTTGGGGTTAAGGGTCTTGCTCAGGGACCCAGTGGTGGTGCTGGAGTTGGGATTCAAACCCAGGAACTCATGGTCCAGAGGCAGGTATGCTACCCACTGAGCTACCTCCATTTTATCAAAATGAAATGTCCACTTTTCAAATCACCCACCTTCTTTTGTCCCCAAACACAATATATATGTGAACTGAATTTTCCAAATCTTACATATCTCTCAGTCTCTTCTTCAATGTCCTTTGTCAGAACAGAAAAATGGAAAAGAAAAAAAAGAATAGAGAAGGGAAAAAAATATTTTAGCATATTGTGGAATGGCCAGGATTCGCTACAAGGATTATGGAAGCAACTATCTAGAGTCTCCAGGACAGTTTTAATTTGAGCTTGCCTCACCACTATTGCTGAACTACACAACCATTCTCACAGTGCAGAAAGGCAACAGAGGAACAGAATATCGTGTGACCAGTGAAGTACTGATGACCTCCATGTTACTGTATGCAGAGTACAAAACAAATGTGCATAGAGGATGGACTAGCAATCTGCCAGTTTGGAAAGGACATTGAGAGCAACTTGATTTTTATTTAGTTATTTTTTAATAACTAATAATTTTTTTAATGTACAACTTTTATTAATTTATTTTATATTCTCCTATGTCATCAGTTTTACATGTTTCAACAGCAGTATTTTCAGTATATTATTGTTGATTATTGTTTTAGTTTCAATATGTTTTTTCAGTTATTATTTGTTCCTTTTTCCATATTTTCACTGATATATTTAAAAGGTAGTCATAGGTAAATCCACATTTATCCAGCCTTTAGAGGTTTACTTATCAGCATGAATCAGCACTGAATGTATCCATCCACCTTTTCATTTCTAAGTTTAATGAGTTCACATTTTTGTAGTTTTTGAAGATGTAAGGTATCCTATGCTCAGAACAGGGGCTGCTGAATCAAAACGCTGATGATTCTATTGCAACATCTGGGTATAGTGGGTATATATTTTTTAAAATCTCTCTAAGGCCTGCATGTTACCCAGATGTTTTTTCTCCCACTTTTAAAGGTTGAGCTCCCAGACTGGCCAAGGTTACCAGGTATTTTGATGATTATTGCATGTAACACAAGGCATAATTACCAGTTTACTTTACCACACTTATGCATGCTATTTTACTTACTTATGCAGTATATTTTTTATGCAAGTAGTAAAGGATTTCCTCCAACCAGTGCCACTTTATTTTGTTTAAAAACAAAACAGAATCATTTGTAATTAATTTATGATACTACTATATAAAAAAATTGTATTTATGTATGTAAGACATGTAAGAATAAGACATGTAGTGTCAAAGATAGAAATGAAACAAATTCCTAATCTAAACATTTATTTAAAAAGCAGATGCATTTGGGAGAAATGTAGAGATAAACCCTATCACCTACGTGGTACATGCGTCTCGGTGGGTGCCAGCAGCTGGATGTAATGGCGGTTGGCATGCTGGGTGGACTTACGTGCCTAGCTCCACATCAGCCGGCACCGGCTGACCAACTGTTGGGCGGACAGGACCTCCACCTCCTGTTCTTGGTGTTCGAAGCCTGGGGGCGGTACCCATAGCATACCTCTAATGGGCTCAGTCCCGTGGCACAGGAGGTGAGGAGGTTGTGAGATAATTCAGCCCATACAAGGTAGCAAGCCCAGGAGAGCTGATGTCCTGACACAAAGCATCAGAGGAAGCACTCCAGCTGTTGATTGGCCCTCTCCGTCTGGCTGTTGGTCTAGGGGTGGTAACCGGATGACAGACTGGCAGTGCTGTTGACCAGATGGCAGAAGGCTCTCCAGAATCTGGCAGTGAACTGGCTCAAGTGAGGAGGGTGCTCGAGTGAGGAGGGTGAGGGTGCAGTGAAGTCCCAGAAGCCCAGCCAGAGCGGAGGAATGTGCCACCTGGAGGACATCAGATCGGAGTGTGGAGGGAACCCTCACTGAAGAGGAGCCAAGGAGCCAAGACCGGGGGCTCTCAGTCTGGTGTTGTCACGAGAGGGCATTGGGTTTCGTGTTCTTCATCCCCGGACAGTAGGAGAGCTGCCTGGGGTTAAGCTGTTAGGAATGGCAAATAGTGAGGAGGTTCTGGAGCCAGTGAGACAATTCCTCTAGAGCCCACTTGATAGCGAGCATTTTGCAGTCCCTTACCCTGTATCGCTGCTCGGTGGGATTGAATTTTCTAGAGAAGAAACTGCATGGTTGCAGTTTCTGGTCTGGACCTCATTCACCTTAACAACAAAAGGTTTGGTGTCGTCAGGATATATGGGGATGTGTGAAACAATGGTAGAGGCCGTGGAATGCTTGTGTGACCACAGGTTTGAGAGAAAATTGTCCAATGGCGGGTCTGGTGAGAGCAGTAAGAGGTGCGCAACTGCAATGAACTCCCGAATGAGTTGGAGAACCATAGAAAGTGCTGCAGCTGCTTAAGCATCCTGGGTAGGGGCCAGGAACGCACAGCCTCCAGCTTCTGAGGATCCATGGCCACGCCCCCAGAGGAGATGACAAACCCGAGGAACATGGTGGAGTGCTGGTGGAAAGCACATTTCTCCAACTTACAGTATAGTTGGTGGGCCAGCAACTTCTGCAGGACTGCTCGGACATGATGGACGTGTTCCTCTTCATTCTGTGAGTAGATCAGGATGTCGTTCAAGTATGCGAAGCTCCACCTGCCCAGCAAGTCCTGGAGGACGTAATTTATGAGGTTTTGGTCTATTACACAACCCGAATGGCATAAACAGGTCTCATGGTGGCCTGTGGGGGTTATAAAGGCCGTCTTCCACTCGTCACCCTCTCTGATGCGGACCAAGTTGTATGCATTCCAGAGGTCCAGTTTGGTGAAGATGCGAGCATCAGAGAAGCTGTCCAGGGTGGTGTTGATCAGAGGGAGCGGATGGCAGTTCTTGATGGTGACGTCATTGAGCCCCCGGTAGTTGACACAAGGACGGAGGCTGCTGTCTCTCTTCTTCACTAAGAAAAACCCCGTGGGGCATAATTTTCCTTTGCGTAAGCCTTCCGCGATGTACTTCTCCATGGCTTTCTGTTCCTCCTTGGAGAGGGAGTACAGGCAGCCGTGGGGGGGCACCGTGCCTGGGTGGAGGTCAATGGTGAGATTGTAGGGATGATGAGGAGCCTGTTGCTTGCTGAAGACCCCCACCAGGTCATGGTAGGTTGCAGGGACGGCCTCACTGTTGACGTTGGAGGCCTTGGACTCCCCAAAGCCCTCACCATGAAGCAGAGCTCCTGACAGGTTGGACCCCTCAAGGTAAAAATATGGACATTTATCAGTTGTTAAGTAAATGACAAGCATAACACTATGAAAAAAGATTGTGGGGCAAAATATTTTTTATATTTTCGGTTTCTGGAATTGATGCAGACAAGGATTATCCAGTTCCACCTGCAAAGTTGACTAAGAGAAACCATATGACTGAAGGTTTGTATTAAAGCAATAGGTTGACAATATAATTGTATAATAAACAATATGACACAAACCAGGTTTGCACTAAAATAAAAAATGGATTTACAATTTGTTAGTGACAGTTTCAGTCCCATTCAAAACAAGCCGTTTCGGGGCTCAATAGTACTGCATGTTATCTAAATTGAATATTTTTTTATTACAATGAGTTTGTTTCTTTTTTTAAAAGGATTCCAGAGAAAGGTTCTTTTCATTTTGAGTGATATAAGAAATTCCATCAGAGAGCTTGGAAAAGGCATTGCACCAGTAGACACTGTCTTCCATGTTGACAAAATAGAGACTATGGAAGAGTTCAGAAGGCAAGAAATCTGCTTAAAAAATCCCAGCATTGCCAGAGCAAATGTGGTAAGTACAGAAATATTTGCAAGAATTTAATTATTTTAGGCAAGAGGCCATTTATCCAGCACTTTTTAAGTTTCCTCATGTGGGGTCCCTCAGTTGTCTGCAGGTTCAGTTAATGTAATACTGCCCACTATTAGGGCATACATTTTGAAGTTAAGAATGATAGTTTCTTGCTTCTTCCAGTTCCTTTCAGTTTCCATGTGGAATTCCTCTTTATTTTTTTCCAGGTTAATTAACTGGCAAAAGTTGGTGGGAACACTGCAAAGGACACCACATACAGAACAACGAACAGGTATGCACCATCAAGTGTCCTAATTTTTTTTTGAAGAGTTTCATTATTAATCACTGATTTACAAAAGGTTTGCATGTTTTGAAAACTGCAAACTTGACAACACCTGCAAATGTGCTACTGATGGTGGGCACAGAAGATTGCTCACTTTTTGCATCCTTTTGTATTTCCATTTGGGTCTCAACTGTTCCTATAAACACTCCAAGTGCGAAAAAAAAAACATCCATCCATTTTCTGTGAGTCAATAGAAACATTTTTGTGTCAGGAATCATATTCTTCTACAAGCCGTTTAGACGGCTACCCCATTGTGATGTAATAATGGGAAAATTTGCATAGAACCACCCCTCATCTGTAAATCCCCCACGCACTAAATAAGTTGAAGATCCTTAATTTTTGTCTGGTAGTTTTAAGAACACACATAAGACGCTGAGTGCGAGAGGGTAAAGGCACAACTTGAAGGTAGACTGCTTTGAGAACTCTGGACAGTACACAGCAGGATTGTCAGGCGAGTTTCCAGGCATGAATGACAGAGGGACCCGCGTGGTGCCATAAGGTAAGCTTTTTATTGTAAAGTTTACAAGATAGAGGACGACAGGATCTGGAGTCCGGGCTGGGACCGGAACGGAAACAACAGGATCTGTAGCCCAGGCTGGGACTGGACCAGAGATGACTGGATCTGAAGTATCTGGTTCAGGGGTCTGGAAGGCCACTGCTTTCTCCTGGAGTGCAGGGACGGATCCTCCCGTAGAGGGGCCAAGTTGCTTAGGTGTTCCGCGACAGGCCAGGGGAGTAGGTCTCCAACCCAAGTGAGTAGGTTCGGGGGGCGATGCTTGTGGTGTCGGGCCTGGGGACATTACAGGCCTACCAAGGACCCCAGGGAAAAGTAGGAGGGGTGAGGATAGGGACTCTGGGGTCAGGTGCCGTGGTGTGAGAGTGGGAGGCGTGCGATGATTGCCAGAGTAGGCCCCAGGGCTAATGGAATCGAACCAGGGGCTGGGTCTGATGAGAAGACTGGGGCTGATGAGCAGACTGGGGCTTATGAGCAGGCTGGAGCTGATACTGTGGGTTGGACTGAAATGGAAGCTGAGGACTAGGATGAAACTGGGTTTGGGAGCTAGGCTAGGGTTGAAAACTGGGCTGGGATTGAGGACTAAACTTAAATAGAGGCAGAAAACTGGACTGAAACTGGGATAGCAGGCTAGGTGGAAAGAAAGAATGGAAAAGACAATTCAGATCGAGAGGAGAGTGTGAGGAGGGAGGGCAGGCCCTGCCTGGAGAGACGGAGAAGGCGAACTCCCCATCTAGAAGGAAGGAGTGCACGAGCACCCCACCTGAAGAGGAGGAGTGAGCGCGAACTCCGCCCCCGAAGCCGGAGAGGTCGGACGCCCCACTGAACAGCGTGGGGAAGGTATTACCTTCTCGGACGCTGCTCTCGGGCCGAGACCGGTCATTCCCTAAGCTGGCGAGCCACTCGGACTCCGCGGAGATGGCCGGCCCGGGCACCGCTATCTTGGATCAGCCGAGGATTTTCTGCTTTCCCCGGCGTGTCCTCGTCCCTGGTGGTTTTAGTACTGCTGGGAGTAGCATACGTGGATCCAGGAGCAACAGGGGATCTTCCATCTGCCCACTCCACCCGAAAATGGGCTCAGAGTCTTCCGAGCCTGAGGACCAGTCTAGCTCCAAATTTGAGGAGTAGTCCCAGCCGGCCTCCTCTCGTCCGATCTGATCCCTGGTTTCTGGGGACAGTGGAAGATCTGCCAAGAAGCCCTTCAGGCCGAAAGTCTCGATTGGCTCGTCATCAGGGTTGCTCCAGTCGTCGAGGAGATCTCCCACTCCGCTGCCCGGATCTCGACACCTCCACCGCTCGCCACGCAGCAGTGGGTGTCCCCGATCCTCGTGTCTACTGGGATGCCAATACCCGGGATCTGGGCAATGCTGGGTGGAGCCGCAGGATGGAGCTCCTTGTTTCTGAGGCGAACATTCTGTCACGTGAGTCTCCAGGTGTGAATGACGGAGGGACCCGCGTGGTGCCATCAGGTAAGGTTTTTATTGTAAAGTTTACAACATAGGACCGGCTTGAGGGCTGTAGATAAACATGAGACGAAAACTAGGCACAGCCACTAGTATGTTTGCCTGGAGTGCGAATGAAAAGGGTGGAACTTAAATGGATTGAAGGGAACAACAGAGGACCAATCGTGGCATAGAACTAATAAACCAAACTGACAACATGTCAGGGCGAAGAGATGCAACCTCTCATGGTCGCTGGTGGGGAGTCAGGTCTGTGGGCATGCAGTGACCCCTATCAGTCGCAGACCAGAACTGTGACAAGGATTAGCCAGCAAACTTAGTCTGACGAGGGTATCACGATGCTAATTAGCTCCTTATTCTACTTTTTGGTTCCACCTTAAATACTGCTATCTAGACTACAATATCGCTATTGCGCCTGTAGAGGGGAAACTTTACTGAGGTTAACATTCAGAATTATGTTGCCTTTTTATATGGACTGTTTCAGAAATGCATGTAGAGAAATAAAAACGTTTTTAATCTTTACATGACATTGATCTCTTTCCAAAAAAGGGCAACATAATTCTGAATGTAAACCTCAGTAAAGTTTCCCCTCTACAGGCAAAATAGCAATATTGCAACCTGGATAGCAGTTTTTAAGGTGGTGGGGGGATCTGCGTGGTGGGGGGATCTGTACCTACTGCCATGATAAGTCAGCATACGAGGGAGATGTAAGTATTTTCAAATAATGACTTTTGTGTTGCTATTGCAGTTAAGTATGAATTAGCTTGTTCGTTTGGTAAACATGGGATGAGTGGGGCATGACCAGCAACAGCTTATTTGCATATAATTGACAGAGCCCTGATAGATAGAGCTGGTGAGTCTCTTTATGTGAGAGTGCTTTTGTGCAAAGAACATAATGAACATGTTTTGTAACCCATACACCTATTATAACTTAAGTGAGTTTTGCATAATATGACCCTTTTTAATGTAAGAGATTGCACGTGCTATTGATTTAGTATGTTTGCCATAATGAATATGCAGTTTGGGGAGTACCAAAAATGCCAAAGTGTGCAAAATACTGGGGGGAGAGGATGCAAATACATTCATTTGTAAGATGCAGTGAAATGTACTAAGTTTGCAGGTGGCAGTTAGCATTTACTAATGGAATTTTACTATGTAGATTGCTGAGCAATGCCATGATGGCCCAGTTTAGCTTTAAAGGAAGGGGTGGAAAGGCCAGTTTCAGAGGAACTGAGATCTGAGATCAAAGGTATTTGTGTATTGGATTTTTTTAAATTACTCATCTAATTTTGAAGTGCTACTCCTTCTACAGTTTTAGCCATAATGACCTTAAAATGCAGGTAAATGGTCAAATCACCTATGAGCAGAAACAGCTAAAACAGCATTTATCTGTTTAATGGCCTTTCATTTACCTTATTTACCTTATTTTCAGTGCTTTTTTGTTTAGTGGCTCCACACATATTCCAGGTAATATGTGTGTTAAATCTTGTGCCAGCAAAATACATGAAAAATAAATACAGTTTGAGGCTGCTGTCTAGTGTCGTGACATCAAAGGGGTGTGGTTTAAGTGCACTGGATCTGCCCTCTCACCACCACCTTAGCTCAATTCAGAAAGACTCTCCATTTTGCTCAGTTCATCAATTCGCTTATAAAGCTTACGCTAAGGTGACTGGGGCATAGCTTCCCACATATGTTCATGCCCCAAATACATATTTGGCAAGAATTTTATTTGTGTCAACATCTTGTCAGCATCTTAATCACTACTGATTTTGAAGGAAATTTTGACAGTTTTAATATGAATAGTTTTGTTTGTCATTTTCAGAGGCCATCCTCAAAGCATCCAAAGCATCTGAAAAAGAAGTGGAAACTGCCATGCAAGATCACCTATGCTCCAGACAGAGCAGGAAGTGGTGGTAGACAAAAAGGACACCAAGTTAACACAAATGTGTGTGCATATATTTCAGTATGGTAACTTAAATACTTCTTGTTCATGTTGGACGTTTGCATTTAAAAACATTTTCCTTTTTTGTTGTTTTTTTTAAAAACTTGTTTTACAGTCTCAACTGCACTTTTTACTCTTTATATCCAATTGAAATCCTTTGTTTAAAAGAAGTTGTTTTACAAAGTTCATTAAAAGAGTGTTAAGTCACTAGTAGGAAATAGCATGGACTATGTGTCAACTTGGAAGTTAAATGGGAGTTAATTTATGACTTAATTCCTTAATTACAATAATTTATGACCCCTTAAATGACATGATTTTATAAAAATTTTTACCATCTGTGTGCTGATATGGTGGTTGGAACATCCTGGGGTCAGGGCCGGGTTAGGGGCAGTCCAGAGTCTGTTTAAAAATAAATTAAAAAACAGTTTGGTGTGTTTTAACAAATGAGTGAAACATAATTTAATCTTTTAGACATTGTAGGTACAGAGAAAGGTGTATTATTTAATTATTGTTGTTTATGAGACAGTTAAACTAACGTCCATGTGAGTTTTCTCTGGGGAGGGGTTGTTGAGGTTGAATAGAGAACGCGCAGGCCAGAGTCTGTTTAAAATAAATAAAAACTGTTTAGTAAGTTTTTAACAAATGAGTGCAACGTAATCAAATCTTTTAGACATTGTAAGTACAGAGAAAAGTTGTATTATTTAATTATTGTTGTTTATGAGAGTGTTAAACTAATGTGCATGTGAGTTTTCTCTGGGGAAAATGACGCGTGAGTTTGAATAGAGAACGCACAGGCCAGAGTCTGTTTAAAATAAATAAAAACAGTTTTGTCCGTCTTAACAAATGAGTGCAATGTAATCTAATCTTTTAGACATTGTAACTACAGAGAAAAGTTTTATTATTTAATTATAGCAGATCCATGCATGTACGTTTCTCTGGGAAGTCGACCCTAGTGGTTTAAAAATTTAGCTTGTGTTATCGTGTACTTTGCTCACAATTCCACATTTTACATTTGTTGTTAAAGTCTTTGTATATTTTAAAATATTAGTTTACCACTAAGGTTAAAAACCTTTCTTTTTTTCTCAGCAAACTTCAGCAAGCCACATGATGCATACGGCTGTAATGTGACTAGATTAAGGTATTACATTCTCTAGCAATTATCATGCATTTCTTAGAAAAGAAAAAAGAAAAGTTAAAACTTACATACATACGATGAGCGCGGAGAGATCCGTCTGCCTGCTTGTGTCGTGTATGTGTGTGTGGTCAATGGAATGCTTACGCTTGTGTGTGTGTGTGTGTGTGTGTGTGTGTGTGTGTGTGTGTGCGCTCATACCCCACCCCCACAGCGAGTCCAGATGCCTATTTCATGCTGTGATCAATGCTGTGATCAATGCTGTGATCAATGCTGTGATCTTATGCGACAGGGCATAGAATGTGTATTACAAAAGTGAGACCAGACAGACAGGCAAATACATGAAAGAACTGTCTTTTTCAAGGTTTTGCCAGATGGTCTGGTGATCAGATAAGACTATAGTAGGGTTTTCAAGGTATGGATTATAGCCTAATCGGAGGGAGGGGGGGGGGTGTTAAACAGTAATGGTGCTATGTTTTTATACCACAGACAAAAAGGCGTCTTTAAAAGTACAGCGAAAATATACGGTTAAACAATCATAGTTGAATGAAATAAAACCATATTACTAGTGAATAAAAATGCTGAAATGTGCTGCTAAAAGCACGTATTTTTCCATTTTGACTATGAACTGATAATCAAAAGCTTTATACTTATTTCTTAAACTTTTCCACGTCCGTCCCTACCTGATTGCTGTTAGAACACAAATGATTCTCATTGGCTGTTCAGTGTAAGATCGCCCCCACCGCCAAAAGAAGTTCAAATAAGGTCGCCAAGACGGTCTTCATTCACCCTGTTTCCTCTCACTCTTCTGCGTGCGTTAGGAGCTTGTCATGGCAAAACTTCTCTCAAAATGGCCTGCTACTTTGGTAAGTCTTATGGTCCTGGGCCCGGTTTCTCGATAACGAACACTCTTAGCACTAAGGAGATTTTCTAAGATATATCTTACCTAAGTTGTTTACATTTCCAAGTGTGTTTCTCGAACAGAGAGAGAGAGAGAGAGAGAGAGAGAGAGAGAGAGAGAGAGGATAGAGAAGATGGCTAGTTAGTGATAAGCTTTCGAGAAACTGGGCCCTGTATATTTCGTTTTATATAAATGATATTAGCTTTTTAGTGAATTTTCTTATGGTGGTGTTTCCCCATATAACAGGCAACCTCAATTTATTTAGGAGATCTGTCTGCAATTGCTGAATATGGTGTGTTTGGCGAGTTTTCACAAAAGTTTTTAATTTTGTTTATGTACATGTTTGTGTGTGTGTTAATCTGATAATGTGTCAGTCTAATACCCGTAAATAATGGTATTTTTAAGATGACAATGAAGACTTTGTTGCTCTGAGCAGAGGAAGAAAAAGGAAAGTGTCCACCGACGCAATAGCGTGGCTAGGAGAGGGAAGCGCCATGAGACTCTCACACGCTCAGCATAATTTGTGCATGTATATAAAGTTTAAAACCCTCAATTCTCAATCTTATTTACACATGTGTCTAATACATTTAAATGTTGCTTCTGTTGTAGTGCAACTGGAAAATCCTTCAAACGCAGCCCCACCGCTGGTGTCTAACGTTCAGCAAGTGATCGCTGTGGTGGAACCAATTAAGTTAGTTGAGTCGAGTCAGTTTTCACACCCTGTTCTGCATCTGGTAAACATAAGAAATAAATGTATGTATTTACATATTTATTTTTACTTCATTTATTTTTTATATATTTATTGGCATATATTATTTAATTATTTGCTTATTTAATTATTTTATATGTTGTCATGTAGTTACCCAAAGAGTATCCCAGGATAGCAGCGTTCATCTGACCCTGACTCTATTAGTTATAGAGCAACTCGAAAAACTTGCAAACGCGGTCCCGCCGCTGGTGTCTAATGGTCAGCAAGTGGTCGTGGTGTTGGAACAAAATAAGTTTGGTAAGTCGGTACAGGTTTTTACACTCTGTTCTGTATCTGGTAAACATAAGAAATAAAATTTGTATTTATTTACTTATTTATTGCTGTATTTTATTCAATTTAATTATTTGCTTATTTAAGTAATTATTTATTTATTTTTAATTTCATTATTTTATATGTTGTCAAGTAGATACCCAAGGGGTACCCCTGGATAGAAACGTTCAAGCCATTCAACCCAGACCTGATACATTTATCATATCATTCGATGTTGACACACAAGAACTTCGAATCCGGATTCATTGCCTGCAGACGTTGCTTCAGAGGATCGGGAATCTGAAGGGCTTCTACGGATACAGAGCTGCATTCAAACCCCAACGAACGCTCAGGATCCAATGAGACCCAGCCAGGCGCGCAAGGTGATGATGTTCAAATAATTAAAACCAGTAATTGTGATGTGTCTACGGGTGCTGCTGTACATGATTATTTAAGTGGTGAACAGATTTTTTAAGATAGTGTCTTATGCAAACTAAAATTGGTAAAGACTGGTATGCAAGCTTTTAAAAAAGCTGTTTCATGTGATCTAGCTCTGTTAAAGACCAGACAGAAAGTGCTAGATAAGATAATTGAAAAATATACCACCACATTCAGCCAAGTTGACTGGTCTAGTTTGGCTTGTAGTGTGGCAAGTACGG
>JBBMFX010345417.1:0-18519 GCA_037832545.1 Rhabdalestes septentrionalis
ACCGTGATACCGTGAAACCGTGATATTTTTATCCAAGGTTACCATACCGTCAGAATCTTATACCGGCCCATGCCTAATAGGAAAGCAAGTAAGTATACTTTACCTTTGCAGGCAGCTTCCCCTCAGACGGCGTGCTGCAATGGCGAAAATGCACGTAATTCTCAAAATACCCACCAGATGGCGGTGTTTATCGGTAAACCCGATATTACAACACCGATAACCCCTTATGGTAAAATGCTTAAATAACAGGAAAAATATCGGTAAACTGGACACAAAAATTAGACATAAGTCATGTAACTAAAAAACCTTAAGACGCTGGTTTTTGTGTGTGTGTCTCTCAGGTTTTGTCCAGAAAACAAAATGTTGGGGGGACTAAATTAATTTGGGTATTATTTCTTGATGTCTGTGTCTATAGAGTCCTCAGTCTAAAAATACATAATGTGGTAACTGTTTTTTTAAATATCTGTTTTAAAAATATTTTTAATAAATCATTTAAAAGTTTGCTTGAGTTAATAAAACAAGTTAATAAAACAAGTGTGGGAATGCAGATAGAGAGGCTCTTTTTTTGCCAGCATACAGAGTGTACTCCCTCTGACTTTCCCTCGTTTGGTTAAACTGCTCGTTACCTTATTAATTAGGTTTTAGAATAATCCGACCACACTTAAGTGTAAAAACAAGAAATAATTCTCAACAAAGAGAAGATTGCAGGATGTATTTTATGATGTGTGAAATTACAAAATTGGGGCAGCGCAAGTGTTAGCGCTGTTGCCTCACTTTCTGTGTGGCGTTTTCATGTTCTCCCCGTGACCGCATGTGTTTCCTCCGGGAGCGCTGGTTTCCTCCCACCAACCACCAAAAACACGCCCGATTGGATTGGTTGATTGAGCGCACTAAATTGCCCCTAGGTGTGAGTGTGTGGCCTTGCGATGTGCTGGCGACTGTCCAGGGTGTACCCCACCTTTGCCCGTAGCAGCTGGGATAGGCTCCACCCACCCCACCCCACCCCGACCCCGAGTGTGGGATAGAAAATGAATGGATGGAACACATTAGGTGATCTGAAATGTAAACTAGGTGTATTTCTGTGAGAAAATGTTAAGTGGGATTACATGGCTGCTACATGGAGACAACATTTGTATTTTTTGTCAACCAAAAAAGGTTGTGGCGTAAAACCTTTACTGGTGTGCCATGGGGTTGAGATGAGAATTCATCATTTTTTTCCCAAGCCAATTGTGGGTAAGTTTGGTTCAGTGCGTAGCTGTTTTCAGGGGCTGATTATTTTTAATTAAACCACGAGACATGTTTTTTTATGTAACTGACCAAAATGTTTGTGTCTTAAAGTCGGTTTGAGTATGCCGTGTGTTTTGCTCTGTGTTGGTTTCTTTCTGTTTTTGTTTTTTTTGGCTGGTCCTGGCTCCCTTACCTGTGACATCACAGATGCTCTATCCAACAAACATTTAAAAAGTGAATTGACAATTCTCTTTGTCCCCATATATTACAGAGGGCTCTCATCCATTTTTTAAATGATCAATATTCAGCCCCAGATCAATTGATCACATTGGCAATGCAATCACACCAAAAATATAAATTTTTGCATGTGGATGCAAAGTCTGACAGTTATTATGCTGTTTTATTGAAAAATATTTTAATTATCAAAAATTTTGCAATCAAAAAACTAATTCTTGCAATGGGTTGTGTCTTTCTCTGGGTTGTTAATAATTGTACTGAGGCATCATTCTTTGAACTTCAACAAAAAGATCATCATTATTGTAATGATTGGCACATATTTTAATTTTGAGGGGTGAATACACGTTGGAAATCTGTCCATGTAAACCTAAATAATGCAAGAGTTTTCAGAAGAGTTTCTTAATGGTCAAAAAGTGGAAGTCACAGAAAAATAAATACTGCATAGATTTTAGAATAACGTGTTCACGTGCACAAAATCAGCTAGACATTGATATTCTTTTGCTCAAAACTTCCTTCAGGTCTTCGCTCTCACATTCTCCACCTTTTCCACCACGTCTGTGTTCTACTCCCTAGCTGGGTTATAGGCCTTCTGCTTATCTGGCTTATTTTACTTTCACTTTCGCTTTTTTCCTCCACTCTTGCTCGTCTGTCTTCGTCATATTCTGAATCCTGAAACTTGATCCAGCCAGTCGGGCAGCATCTACACCCTCCTACAGAGCCAGACAGCATTAGAATGGTGCTGACATTGTGTATAGTGAAAGGATGATTAAGATTTTAAAAGTTTTATGATTTAATTATTCTGACCGAGCTTGCGAGCAATATAAGACCGAAGCTGCGGCGGGCTGAGATTGGCCCACCGGTTGTACTTTGGACATGCTTGTTATAGGCTGTTTCTGCTCCACTCTCACTCTCACTCTCAGACACCACAGTGAACCGTCAGAGAGCTGTTAGTTAACCTGCTGTTTTCTAGTCTGGTCTGTATTTACTGCTCATATAAACTCTCTGTAAGACTTTAGATTAACTGTCAGTCTTGGCTTTACATTTAGCCACTGCTGCCTTTGCTTTCGCTACCTGCTCTCCTGTTCCCTCCTAACTGAAGTATTTGTTTTTAGCATTAGCCGTTAGCTTTTGTTTTGCATCATCCCCCTGTGTCTGAGGGCGTTGGTTTTTCATTTTCTTAGTGTTCGTTGTTATTTTACATTGTGTTAACATGGATTAAGGTTTCCCGTCTCTATGGTGGATTTTCGTCTACTCAGTATATTAAAGGTTAACATGATTGATCGGAGATCGGAGGAAAAACATAGTTTTAAAACGTGTAAGACATGCACTTGTAGTGTAAAAAGGGCGCTGCTGCATGCGAAGAAAAACGGTCTGGTGCGTGTCTACTGCCTCATTTTGACTTGTTTTAAGGACATTACATCAAAGTTGGCTCAGCCTGTAGTGTTCTTTTCCACTTTAATCCAAATCCAGACCTCCATGGGTTGATCAGTTTGATTTACATTGATACTTTTTGTGTGATTTTGTTGTCAGCACATTCAACTATGAATGAACAAAGTATTAAATAGAAGTATTTCATTCATTCAGATCAAGCGGTGTACGTTCATCTATTCAGCCTACAGCAGTTTAGCCCTGTCCATTCTCAGTAAAATTAGTTGCAGTTATAGATAGGAGAAATTGTCCAGTGTCTTGAGCATAAAAATAACTGAAATTTAACAAATCTTTTCCATAGAAATAGTTATGCTATCTGTGTAGCAAGAAGAGCATGCGACATGAACAATGGACTTGGAGCAGCATGATCATGGTAATTCTGATCTGATTATATCAGCTTTAGCTTGGACTTGTGTCATTGCTCATAACAACTTTTGGTGACCAGGTATAGAACTTTCTCAGTAATTGTATTTGGAGTTAGATTATGTAGTTGAAGAAATGTTCATAACTGGTGATTATTACAGTAAAATTTGATTAATCTTTTAGCTCTGAAATAAGCGTGTATTTCGAGGACAAAAGAGCGGAACAATCCAAACCTGAAATTTCCTTCTTTTCAATTTATAATTCAGCTATGCAAGCTAGTTGTAGCCATCCACCTGGATTAACCATCAACATTCAAGCATCTGGTAGCAATGTGAATGTACCGATTATTGCAAATTCACAGACAGGAGACATCCAACAAAATGTTTTAGGTAAGAACAGATCATGTGTTATGAATGCAATTGAAAGTATTATTTGTATTATAATTATAATTATAATAATAATAATAATAATTATTATTATTATCTAGAAGATGAAGAAAAATAGGTCTTTTAAAAGCCATGAAAATTAAATGTTGCTTGAAAAAAGTATGAATTTGAGTTCTTTTTCAAACATTTGTGTAGGTGCAAGCAGTTCTGAAAGCCGGACAGGTATGATCATTTAATTATTTAATGAGTTTATATTTTAACTAACATGTTTACCAGTTAATTATTTTAATGTAATATCTAAACATTAATTTATTTTATTGATCCAATAGCCTTTATTTAACAGTTTTTTTAAATCTGTCACCTATTGCTGTGTGTGATTGGACCTCTCCTTGTCATGGATTTGCATTGGCAGATAAAACATCTGTGATCGCTGAATACAAGACGTCAATATTGTCAGAGTATTCGTGCACTAGGGAATATACCTCCCGTCCTGGTGAAAATGTGCGGCTTTCAGATCGTTATGTGGATCCTCTGATCATCCAGAGGCACAAAGAAAGGGAAGAGAAAGAAGCAGAGATACGCTGGAAAAGAAATGACTTGTACAAAACCAAAATACACCATATAGATCAAAATATCAGCATTGACAAGTTATTTGTTCAAGAGAATGGCCCAAACAGTGAGTGTCCTAAAGCTGTTATCCTCCAAGGCAACTCTGGATGTGGGAAGTCAATCACAGCACAGAGGATCATGTTAGAATGGGCCAGTGGAAAACTCTTTGCAGGAAGTTTTGATCTAGTCTTTCACTTGAGATGTGCAGAGCTCAGTGAATTTGCTGGAGAGATAAGTCTGCTGGATCTTCTGAGCTGCAGTGCTGAAATTGCTCAGATCTTACAGAATGCACCACAGAGGGCGCTCTTCTTGGTTGATGGGTTTGATGAACTCAGACTTTCTCTGCCTACAAATGCTTTGCCAATCAGAGCAGACATCCGTGCCAAGCCTGGTGCTGTGTTAATCTCCCTTCTGAAGGGACGCATGTTGAACCGGTCTTTCCTGCTGGTCACCACAAGGTCAGTTGCTACAGAAAATCTGGGGAAGATACTCAAGCGTCCACAAAGCTTTACCGAAATCTTGGGCTTCTCTGAAAATGGAATTCAAGAATATTTTCAAAAGTTCTTCGAACACAAGGAACTTTCCATAAAAGTGCTCGAGCATGTGAGGGAAAATGAAACACTGTACACAGCGTGTCTCAGTCCTGTTATGTGCTGGCTTATCTGCACTGTCTGTAAGGAAAAGAGCAAAGTGAGTGAGGGGAAGATGAGTGGATTCAGAAGCACCACCTCTGTATTTGTTGATTTTGTGTCCATTCTGCTGGAGCACCATTGCCAAGGTTTAGATGAATCTCAGCAGCGTGACTTGCTGAAGGCTTTAGGTCAGTTAGCACTTGATGGAATTTCTGATGGCCGAGTTTTGTTCCACAGAAACACTCTGCCAGAGGTTATTTTAAATCTCTCAGATTCAACCAGCATTCCCTTCCTCTGCAGCTTCCAGTATACAGAGAGAATACATGTGAAGGAAATGTTTTCTTTTATGCATCTCATCTTTCAAGAATTCTTTGCTGCTCTTTTTTACACGTTCCTTGATGAAACAGAGGCCAAGGCTAAAATAGAGGAGCTGCTGTCGTCTTTGTCGGACAGGGAGAATGACCATCTTTTACCTATTGTCCAGTTTCTTTTTGGTCTTTCTAACAAGAAAGCCAGTGCCCTGCTTAAGGAGAAGTTCCATCTGACTGTTTTTCGCTCCCAGCTGGAGAAATGGATCTACAGATTTGTATCACAGCATTGCATTGATTCACACAGCAGTTTTGTTCTTCAGTGCTTGTTTGAGATCAAAGACAGGAATATGGCGCAAAAAGCTTTGAAGATTTGGGAAACAACTCCGTCTGGTATTGAAATTAAGCTGCAATCTTCAGATCACCATGCAGCAGCATTTGCTCTGCATTTCTGCAAAAGCATCAGAAGCCTGGAATTGTGCAGCAGTACAATGGAGAATGTAAAAATGCTTCAGACAGCACTCAGAAAATGTGAAAGACTGGCGTAAGTATCATCATAAATCCACTTCACACATTATCTATGGATGCCAACAGGTCACTGCTGTTGCAGTAATTTAGTTTCATCGAAGTTTCATACAAGAAGTGTAAAAATGCACAGCACAAATAGATTATTATTATGCATCTTGGAAATGTAACATTGTGAAGAATGGACATCCCGTTATAAGATCTACTAACTCCAGAGTCTCAAATGACCAGCCCAGATTTAAATCTGGACGGCAACATTCGTATCATCGAGCAAATTCTTTTTGCCTTTGAATTCTAGTTTCAATAGAAGATTATACCACAGCTGAATAAATGTATATTTTTCAAATTTTGTTGAAAATATTGTGAGGATCCTGTATCAAAGACCCAGTTTTTATTTTTTCAGATTGAATGTGACATGTGTGCCAGATGATGAAGTTGACTGTCTGGTTTCGGCTGTGGGTAAAGGAAAAGACCTTCAGCATCTGACGTATACATTTTTCAGTTTACTCTTAAATTCATCTGAATACTTGAGCTTAAAAAGGCCATTACATAACCTGTTTTTCTGTTTTGTTTTGAACTCACCACAGTGTACAAGCTGAGGCTTTCTCTAACCAGAGTGTTCAGATGATCATGAACACGTTGCACAAGCAACGATCAGTGGGCGTTTTTCATCTCCCAGTGAAGACAATCAATTATGCCAATGCAGAAATCTTCATCAAAAGTTTTAAAGGCAACCTGGAAGCAACTGTCAGGTAAACAAATGCAGACGCACACATAGAAATTGCATTTATCTTATTTAATCAGAGAAATGTTTATTACTAGTTTCCGTTCTTGTATTTCTACAAATTCTACAGTCAAATATACAATAATAAAGAAGTTAATGTTACACGTCATTTTTATTCAGCTTACGTGCCAATAGACTCTGCTGGAACAACAAGGAGAACCTCTGCACATGCCTCACACTGTCAGCACATCAAACAATGACCAGGTGAATCATTATTCATTGACATATTAGTTTAAATATGATACAAGCGATTGTGTTGCACTGTATATTTACAGTTTGTAAAATGTTCCAGAATTTCAGGCAAAGGAAAAGGCTTGCCATGGACAGACTTTCTCAGTATTAATATGGTCTCCCAGAACAGTCTTATACATAAACATGGATAATAAGGGCTGGAAAAGACCTGGAATTACATCTATTTCTGTGTATGCATTACATTTACATTTAGAGGGAACATATTATGCAAAACGCACTATATTTACAGTAGGGCTATGGCTATACAAAACATGTTCATGAAGTTCAAAGTCACTGTCATATAAGGAGATTTCACCAGGCTTATCCTTCACAGTTTCAGGCCATTTTAAAAAGAGCCGTCCCCCACCATGAGTGTTGTGGGCTAATGTGCAATTAATATCTGTGGGGGACATATGGTTGCCGTCACATGTCCCCCAGCCCTCAATGTCTAAGGTGCTGTTAAAATAGAGGGGAATGAAGCTAAAAGATCCTGTGGGGTCTGCTGCCAAAGAAACCCACTGGGACCCACATAAGCCTCCCCAAACTCCAGGCCCTACTGATTGGAATGTTGCTTATGAAGAGTAACTGGAGGGTGAGTGGCCGCTCAACCACTATTTTCCTGAGTTGAATGTGTGGGGTGGCGAGGGGAGGCAAAAAAAACCCCACCACACCAGCCATACACACATAAATTCGAACGTACCTCCCCTGTTAGGGTAGGCAGGCCACAGAGACAACATCCAGAGTCAACTGCCGACCCCCCCAGGGCTGCACCCAACAACTCCAGCCCAGGGAGGGTGCTGGAGCCTCATCCGTGTGCGTCCCAGGCAAGTGCCACGAAAAGACAGACATACGCCCACTCATCCTGACAGAGTGGCCTGGGGCTGAATTCCCATAACCATGAGCCCTCCCACTCTGCCCCTACCCATCCCCTGAGGATTCGGACGGCACTTACCAAGCCGCCCAACAGGGAGTGACGCGCCCATTGATACAACCCCCCTGCCCTTAGGGACCACCATGACCCGCAGCCACACGACCCCTCCAACCCCCAAGGGACCCAAGACGGCAAGCACCCTACTATGCTAAGAGTACAATTATGGGGGACCAGATAGAGTTACATTTTGACAGTTGGTCACTGTACGAGGCAGACTTTCTTGCCATACTGACATGATCCATCACCATACCCTAGTAAGGATTAATGTTCAGATTGTTTTTTTGGCAGTGAGGAGCATTAGTGCTGAGTACCCTTCCAAATCTACACTGCTGAGGTCTCCTAACACACTTGGGAAAGCAGAGATATTACTTCCCTAAATATAATAAATCTTCGCATACCCGCTGCCAAAACCTACTTACAGATGTGCTGCCCCACACTTTGAGATCCTCCTCGATTGTTTTAAGAAGTGGAGTGTAGTTTAGTTTTGGTAAGTATGAGAGCCTGGGGGAGATGTTTATATCTAAATATTTGATGTGACCTGATTGCAACTTGTTAGAGGTAGAGTTCTGAAAAAACGCAGTTTATGGGCAAAAACAATGGATTTTGACCGGTTAATGGAATATTTAAAGAGCGCTGAAAATGTATCAATAGTTGAGATTGTCTGTGATGGGGTGGACTGTGCGTTCTGCAGAAAAAGGAGTACATCATCTGCATAGAGACTTATTTTATGGTGCTTGTTTTTAATTTGCATTGATATCCTTGTTCTGTCTGATAGAGTCTGCTAATGGTTCAAGCATGGCGTCACCGTTCAACCAGAGGGGGACGTGTCCCTTTCACATTTCGTAATTATTCGCTTGGACCCCCCCACATATAATATAAATAGTTAGTTCACCAGCGCTGTTGAATCTTGAATCTTTTGTGAAAGAATCCTCTCCATTATACCGATAGAAGTACACACACAGCTGGAAATCCAAGCACACCCCCTAAAAGGACGAGATTTGCAAGCACGCAACTCCACCCGCCACCTGATCCTCCTGTAGTTTTGGAAAGTTTATATTATTAAGATATTCTTCCATGTCAGCATCTAGTGAATTGATTTGTGACATGTACAATTTTTGTAGAAATTTCTAAACAATTACTTATTTCTTCAGGGTCGTGAGTAATGTTGCCCGAAGGGTTTTTTACAGAGGCAATCATTCCTTTTTCTTTATTCAGTATTAATTGGTTGGCCAGAAATTTGCCACTCTTGTTGCCATATTCAAAATACTCCAGTCTAAGTGTTTGCACCATAAACTCTGTTTTTTATCATGTATTTTGCTTAGTTACGTTTGTTAGGGCAATTCGCCCATTTTGCCAGAGATAATCGCCCAGGTGTCAGAAATTCATGGAAATTAACCAACAGAGTCTCTTTCTTAGCTCAAAATAATCATATGAAAGATTTATTGGAACATCTGCAGATGGGAAGCAGGATAAAGACACAGAGACAGCAAAGTCTGCCTTCCAGTCCTAACCTGTTCTTGGACTTCTTCACACAGAACATCATATCTTATACCCTTTCCTACGTAATCTGTAGAAGACGACCCATCAGGAGGTGTAAAAAGTCCATTGGAGAAATTAATTGTCACTCATGTTGACTGAGCAATACGCCACTTCTCGGACGACCCCGAATCTTCATAGTAACTCAAAATCTCCTGAGAGACGGCCTTCAAGACTTTCCGTAGGAAAGAGAACTTCTGATAAACATTAGAATATTTTGTCTAAGCCATTATCATACCAACACGACCCTGTAGAGCCTGGAGCCTCAGAAACTAGGAATATCACTGGACACAGAATAACTGAAACAGTGAAATGGATACATTATAAAACACTTATTCAAAAAAAATTTTCACATTAAAATGAGAACGAATAAATGCTAATTTTTCCACGACACATTCTCTAATCTTTATGAAATCTTGATCATTAAGAATTGATGTGTTAAAAATCCAGTGTTTAGCTTAGTTAATTTCTCTTCCCTGAAACCCATACACCGCACATTCCAAGTAACAAACCTTAACATACTCATGATTGAACTAACTTAAGGGGTGTGAGAGACTAATTAAATTAGTGTGTAGGCCTGGCGATAAAACGATAGTGATATGTTTCGCGATAGACACGTGATCGATATCAATAAAAAAATGTGTTCGATAAAATGTTGGATTTTTTATTCTTCAGAAAACAGAGGTTGTGAAGCTAGTTTGGTTGTATTAACAAAGGCACTCACTCTCTGGTAACCCAGGTATAGGCTAACAGCCAGTCATGTAACAGTAGCAGTTTGGTGGCACCTGTCATTTTAGTGCGCAGGTGCGAGCCTGCAGCAGCATGTCGCTACTGCTCCATGCTTTGCCTTTGTTTTTAGTGTTTTATTTTTTTCTTTACCTACGTTTAACAGTTAACTCAGTATTTTTAGTATTAGTAAGCTGTGCCCTCTTTGATCATGGGGGTAGAGGGAGTTATTTTTACGTCTATTATGTAAACAATTTAATCGCAGATAAATAAAGTTTTCTGATTCTGGCTCGGGAGAGGAAGGATCTCTACTGCCACTAAAGATAACAGCCCTTGGTAGATTACTCCAGAAAATGGGGATCGTGGCTCAAAAAGGGGATCGGGAACCACATACACCCCGAACCACGGCTGAAAATACGGATCACGCCTCAAAATGTGGATCCCGTTGCACACCTACCCCGTACTGCGGCTCAAAATGGGGATCGGGTTCCACACACACCCTGGACCACGGCTCACTCCTCAAAGTGCCTGGGCCATTGTTTTTGGTCCCAGTCCAGCCCTGGGTATTACTGTCCTCCACGGAGAGAGAGAAAGAAAGTGAAAGTGTGACTGAATTTCCTCCGTGTGAAGCCCCACTTCCCCCCGTCTCTCCTGCACCTCGTTCCATTTCTTGACTTTCGCGGAGAAAAGTAATGTACAGTGTGTCCGAAAAGTGCCCTGATGAAGTCTAAACCTATGGACTGGTGGATGCTACATGAACACAACCTCCCAAAATTGTCTAAGCTGGTGAAAAATTCCCAGCCACAAGCACCCCCTCAGAAATAATTTTTACTACTGGGTAGGAGTGTGACGAGATCTCGTGGTGGATGCTACATGAACGTCTGATCTCGCGAGACCCAAATAGCGTCCTCTTCCCGTTTAAGGTTTTGTAAATAGCAGTGCAAATGAGCCTGCTGTCATTGTCACTGAGGCAGTCAAAGAACATTAAGAGTGGCATAGCTCCGCGGAACATGCACTAATCCACATCAAACTTCACAGTTAGATAGGGCTCGGTTGGACCTTTGCAAATACCCCTCGTTTGCCATAATACCCCCGGAGTTAAAAGACGCAAAATCGGCGTGTCCCATTACTTTTACTTTTACATTACTCATTGACTGGCATTTAAATACAACCGTTCACTGCTATTGACGTCTATAGATTTCAATTACGTTTTTTTAACGGGGCGGTCTGGGGGAGGTTCTGGGGAAGCTTGTCAGTAAATTTCAGGCTTGCACACAGAGAGTACACCTAGAAAACTGACCCTGTAGGTGGCAGTGTTGCAAAGATGGATGGAAGATGCGCTTAGAAAACTGCAGTAGAATGACATTGATAAACAGAATGGTATTTATAAACAGGTTAGCTCTGTCGCCTAACAGACTTCACGGTGAGGAAAAGTAATAAAATTTCACTGCTTTAGAAGGGTAAGTATAAAAGACTGCTGTTTTGAATGTCACCATTAATTCTACATATTGGTTTCAGCATATCTGTTCAGCAAGGGTGGCTGTATTCATGGGGTGTGCACAAGGAGTTTAGACCAACTTTCCAGGAGATCGGCTTCACTTGTTCCTCTGACTTCTCAGTGATTGACTGGAAGAAGTTTCTTCAGACATCAAGTAATTTAAAGAAAGGGTACGTTTTTTTAATTGTTTTGAAAGCTAAATGTACCCATAAATTAAACATAGTGCAGAGATATTAGAAACAGATTGAACATTTTATCTCAGTTGGTAGTGGATGAAATTAATAAAATGAAACCATATAAGAACAGCTAGTATACTGTCTATAATAATGTGACTGACAGTTGGAGTAAACTGAAAGATCCCAGAAGATGCCCTATAATACTTGCTAAAATTCATAATGAAATTCTTTTATCATTCAAATAAAAATGTAATGTTTGTTATTGTTTCCTGTTTTCTAGTGAAGATCCTGAGTTCTATGAGAATGTAGAAGCACTACTGGGTTTCCTTTGCTCTGTGCCTGACTTGAAGGCTGTGTCTCTTAAAGCTAACATCTTGAGTTGGAAGTGTGCCGCAAAGATCCTTTCTTTCTTTTTTGTCAGACCTGTGTTAGAGCGTCATTCATTTCGGTAAACAGACAATTCTGAAGTACATAAAATTACATACATCACAAAAGTTAATAACATTATGAAAGCGACTGGTTCTTAAGCCATAAGAATCTACGAAATTAGACACAGTTAAACATCTGTATTACAGTGTACTGTGTTGCTATAATAATACTGGAGCATAAATGTCATTTAAAAAAAACAGCCAGACAAATAAAGGTTCATGCTTTCTAGGTAAAACCCTTCTTAAAGAGATGGTGACTATACACAAATTTGTTTTATTTGGGAAACCAAGGAAGCTTTTGAGATATGTCATTGAAATGCATGCAAGTTGTGAATTTTTCTAAAGGATTTTTCTCACTGGCAGGTTTGAAGTGACAAATCTTGGGGCTGTTGACGAGGAGGATATTGGTTGGTTTTCCCTGAGCACAGTGGAAACACGGTGAGGCAACAAATCCTTTTTCTTTTAATATGTTTAAGATGAGAGGAATTCTGGATTTGTGAGACGACTAAACATACATCTGTTTATTTTATGTTTTGCGTTGCACTGCTATCTCAGCAGATTTCTGATGAAGGTAACATAGGCAACAAATCACAGGTACTAAAAGTACTGGTGGTAACTGTTTCTCCTGGAGTTTTAAGTGTCTGGGTTGTGTTTTAGCTATTGCATTTTAGTGCAATGAAATTATTCCTTCATCAAATATTTGTAAGCGCATTTGTCATAGCAATTTTTATACTTGAGCTTGAAGACATGCATGTGTGTGATTTCTGTGTAATTGACAGCTGAAGAAAGTTGTAGTTGCAGAGCGTCCAATGGCTTAATTAAAGAGTAATCGGGCAGTCTCTCAGATTTATAATTCACTCGTTCAGTTTGCATGCTTGTGGAGCTGTAGATCTGTAAATCTGTGCTTTCTTTTATAAATGTATTATTTGATAATGTCAGTAGTATCTACAGCTGTGAGCTACTTCATTAGAATTTTGTTGTATGGGTTTACTCTCACTCTTTTGCCTTTCAGTGACTTGAGTAAAGAGCTTCTCTGCCTGGGTTTAATCCCTGATTGGAGGTTTGAAAAGGAGGATCAGAGAAAGAAGTTTAGCACACCACTGCGGAGGGTCATTCTTGAATTTCCATATGTGGAACGCTCTTTTGTGGACTGGGAGGATCTTTTGGGAATACTGATTTTGAAAACAAAGGAAAGGCAAGGGTGATGTGCTAATTCTTCATTGTGCTGATATAATGATTTTAATGCATGTTTCATGCATTTTCAGGCAAGAAAATGCTAGGTTACAATACCAGGCTCTATAAGATTTTTGTTGTACTGTAAATACTAGGGTTGGGACCAAACCCGAATATGGTATGTGGAATAACACAAACAATGTGTTTTTTTTACGAATACAGTATTCGGACAAATACTTAAAAAAATATATTAGTATTCAGGAACCCTGCCCCCGGTCACACGCTTGCGTGGTTAGGGCATTCCCCCTACGATCAGAAAGTCATGAGTAAATCCTGAAGCCCGCTGGGCACCTCTGAGATACCCGGAGCGCTCCCACACACTGCTCCCCAGGCGCAGATTTAAATACAGAGGAGGAATTTCGTATTGTTTACACTGTGTGCAGTGGTGTGTCACGTATGGCCTATTGATCACTTTCACTTTAAGATATTCCGCTGACGGAGTTTGCGCACTGCGTTAAAATTTTACTCGAATATAAATACGAATAATTTTCCCTTTTAACAAATACAGATACGATAAGCGCCCGCTCTGCACACCCCTAGTAAACACCTAAGACATTTTTATTTTGGATTAATTTGAATTACAAACCATGGTGTCACACTGCGTAGCATTGTTGCCACACACCTCAAAGGCTGGAGGTTTGAATCGGAGTGTGGGGAGGTCTTGCGTGTTTTCTTCATGTTGGTGTAGGTTTCCGGTTTCTCCGGTTTCTCCCACAGCCCAACAACGTGCGGGTCAGGTGAACTGGGGATTCTTAATTGGCTGTAGGTGTGAAGGAATTGTGTGTGGGTACCCTGCAGTGCGCTGGCACCCATTGGCCCCGGGATAGGCTCCGGGTACCCGCAAGCGAAGTGAAGAATATCTGGTTGCAGAAATTTATATTTGCAGAAATTATTTATGTTTTTGTACAATAGATATTATATAAAATCTCTCAGTTGATTGGAGCATCATATTAAAACATATGTAAAGAATAAACATGAATGCTATCATATTAATCCATTGACTGACTATTAAAGCATGCAAAAATGTCTCAGAAGGTGTGTTTAATATTGCAAAAATGCATAATGAAATGTCATTTATAATAGTCATGAATTTATTTATGCATTGTTTTTTCATGCTTTCTAGTGAAGATCCTGAGTTCCATGAGTTTGGTGATGCACTACTGGCTTTCCTTCACTCTGTGCCTGGCTTGGAAAATATGTCTCTACAGGTTTCTACCTTGTGTCAGAAGTGCACGGCGAAGATAATTTCTTTCTGCCATGTCCGGCCTATATTAAAGTCAGGTTTACTTGGGTAAATATACAACCAAAACACATTTGAAAGCAAAAGTCACATTGATTTTGCAAGTTGTGTATGCTTATTTTGGCTTCAACTGTTGCCAGCCAGACTTACATAAGTTGTATTATGCTTATGCATTGCTACTAGAATATTACTAGAGCTTATAAACCCAAGAATATGACCAAACATAGCTTTAATTTTTTAGAAAAAGAGAAAATACCTGGAGGGCACACTAGACAAGTTTACCTTTACACTAAGGGTGGTCTTTCTGCTGATGTTTTTAGCAAAGATGACCCACATAATCATAATCGACCCTGGCTTGTGAAGATGTAGACCAGGGTTGGGCGAACTACAGCCCGCAGGCCATGTCTGGCCCAGTGGTCTATTTAATCCGGCCCGCTGAAAAACAGTGTCTCATCCAGGTCTCGGGCCGTGAAGTTGAAGGGTGGGACGGGACGGGGCGGGACAGAGCATGCAGTATTAAGTTACTCAGAATACACATTTGCACTGTGAATCTCTCGCACACGCACAAACACACAAACACACACACACACAATGTCCATAAGACATGTTTATTCTGATAAGGAACGTGAGGATCAATAGATAGTCTGATTAGTATCTTGTTAAGTACAGAGACTAGACGTTAAGAAACACAGTTTTGATGTGGGTTATATTGTAGCAATATGCTAAGCTAGGATAGTGAAATTAATGGGTGTCATCTTGAATATATTGATTATGAATAAGATACACAAGACGAGAGGGCTCGCGCTTGTGGAGTGACGAGCGTCACCTAAAAGTTGAATTGTCCAACTTTTTTTGATTCGGGTTAGAATTAGGGTTAAAGTGTTTGTTATTTTGTTCTCAATTAGTTTTTAATTAAAAAACACAATGGAAGTACCGATAAGAGTACCGATAATGTACCGAACCGATAAGCAGTATCGATAAAAGTAGTAATACCGTTAAAACCATAACGATACCATCCCTACATACGCTGCATATGCCATAAGTTAATCTCTTTTCAGAGAGACGGCTCTTCAGCATGGCTCCAAAAGAAAAGCTGGTTCTTTCAGCTCCAAATGGATCTTAGTTTATTATCATCTGAAGAAACATATTTTAGCCTAACTTGGCGAATATGAATGCTAGTCGATAACCCCTTAGATTGTTTTACAGTTGACATTTATAGCATTTTATGGATTTAATGTTTTCATTGTTGGCTGTTTTGTTTTTTTTATGGTGTTTATCTGTTGTTTCTAAACAATGATCTAAAAAAATTTAGGATTATTTTCCTCGTCAACCTACACCACAATTAATACTTTTACATAAATATTTACTGAAAATTCTTATACTTCTGATTATCAGTTGCAGCTTATCAAAATATAAGTACTGCTTATCAAAAAATAAAAAGGAACTGCTTTTTACAATGGGAGAAAAAATTTATATTGGGCAGAATTATGTTCAGGTTATTGTTGGTTCGGCCCTCCAACACAGTTCATTTTTTTCATATGGCTCCCTGTAGAAATGAATTGCCTAGCCTTGATATAGACCTTGATATATATATATATATATAAACTAAGCTGAAATTTAATTTACAAAAGAGAGTTTGAATGAAAACCAGGCACATTTAATTAGGCAGTGTTGTTAAATAGGTTTTCTGTTTTATATATAAGAATGTGCTTAGAGATGATGACAGTACATCATTTTGTTTTACTTGTGCCACCAAGGAACCACAATTGTTTAAGTGTGACACATGAAATTCTCAGATGTGTCTGCCATTTCATTAGGGACAGGCTCCCCCTGTGATCTACATATATTTTATCAGCTATGGTACCAACTTGATACTGTAAATTTCTGTGTCATTTGTTAGCTCCTGTTACCCTATTCAACCAATGAACAGGACCCCATCAGTACCATATCAGGCAACATCTGTTTAAAAAAGGCTATGTACACTTTTTACGTGGAACTTGTTGCAGAAAGACTGTAAATTAATTGAACTGTTGTCCTTAAATGTTTTTAAAACTAAACTCAAAGCCTTACAGACTGCCTCAATAACATGCAACTGTTTTTCATGATTTGTGTGATTTTAACATTGTTTCTTTGTATGTACTCGTTTTGAAATGTGCTGCCTCTTGGCCAGGACTCCCTTGAAAAAGAGGTTTTTAATCTCAATGGGACCTTTTCTGGTTAAATAAAGGTTAAAAAAAAAAAAAAAAAAAAAAAAATTCAGTTTTGACCCCTTAAATTGGACTGTTTTTTTTTTCGTATTGGCAGGTTTGATGTGGACAGTCTGACGGGCAGGGAGAAGGAGGACATCTGCTCATTGTCATTGTCCATGTTCAAACCACGGTGAGAAAAATGTTCTATGGTTTCTTTGTGAGTACAAGAGGTAAGACAGCAATGCAAAATGTCTGACTGTGTGAGAGCACCACATAAGCAATAGTTTAGCATTCAGACAATTCAAATAAGATGTTAGGTTTTTTGTTTTATTTTTCCCCAATTCACCAGGACCCTCTCAGATCACACAGAGAAGACAAGGGAGACAGGTTATATGTGTTAGTTTTGATGTTTTTGTTAGTTTAGTTTAGTGTATGAAAGTGTAGTCGTTATCCCAAGCACCTGTTGAAGAGGAGGGTATTCCGTTGTGAGAAATTTTGAGGAAATTAGTTTTATCATATATGTGCCAAAACCCAGAAGAGTCTTGGTTCATTTCTACTTAGTTATTTATATATAAAAATCAATACATGTAATTTGACCATTGCACTTTGGCATCATTTGGCATGTGTCTTGTCTTAACAAAATGGTTATGTGCGGTGCATAATCTTAGAATCTTTTAAACATTTTTGTTTTATGCCTCTAAAACTGTGCAGCAGCTTCAGCTATTAGTAACCTTTATTCTGACTTTTTGCCTTTCAGGCATATGAGTGATTCACTTCTCCGCCTGGATATAGAATCACATGTTGACAGGTACAGAAAGGGCAATTTAATATCTACTAATTAGATGTGGTTATGAAGACCTGCGGTGGACCAGGGTTTAACTGGGAAAAGTAAACACAACACGCTGCTACATTGTAATTAATTTATCAGGGTGAGTTAATTAGTTACTGAGGTAGAACCTTGTATGGAGGCTATACAATCACTCCTCAGCTCTCAAGATATTTTTTATTTGTCACATACTTAGTGACAGGGAGATGATTCCTAGATAGATAAAAAATAGATAAAGGAATAGAATGGTATAATTAAAAAAAACAAATGTCTTCAATAGGGAGTGATGAAAATCTTGAATTGGTTATAAAATCTTGAAGAAAATCACTTGTATCCATGGTTTCATGTCTAGGGGAACACAGCGAATGGAGTCTGCACCAGTATCTCAGAACATCATTCTTCATTTTCCAGTCATGGATGGAGCCCAAATGAACTGGGAACATTTTTTGGAAATGCTGGAACAGAAATCAACAGAAAGGCAAGTCTGATGTATAAAATTTTCCTTTTGCAGCAGTAAACCCCTGCTTATTCCCAGTTCAGCATTCATGGCTTTAGTTATTTGAACTAATAAATGTTTGCAGAACCCCAATCCTCAGATTGCAGGGCCAACATCCTAACCTTTAGGCCACCCAGCTTAGGCGTTTACACCTTGAAGATCCAGAGGGCAACAAACGCCTGACCCCCATAAAAACCAGCCGACATGTACAGCGTTACCATTACTTTTGTCCGTATAAGACTCCTGAACATTACACCAAATGTGACTTTAATAACACTGCATTTAGATACATAGGGCCCAATAAAGCACACGGCGCACTGTGCTTTCGCGACTTGCGCAACCCATCATTGCTATTTTGTGCGAGCGCATCGTTCTTTTTTCCCTCAGAAATGTACGTTGTCAAGATAGCAAATGGCAGTGCGCCGTGTTGGGCTGTCACTGAAAAGAAGGGGTGTGGCGTGGCGCATAGCGCGAATTTGCTATTTTATGAGAAGTGAAAGTCATTTCGCC
>JBBMFX010346157.1:8353-18513 GCA_037832545.1 Rhabdalestes septentrionalis
TTCTTTTCTCTGTGACTTCACGGCCCATGACACGGAGGAAACATCCGAGATTCCGCCATTGTTTGCCCCCCCCCCCCCCCTCCCCCTCCTTGTTTAGGGATTATATGGACATGTCCCTACCGATACCAGAATAAAAATACTGTTATCCCTTGATATTTGGAACACAGTTTACCGTTTTTTTTACGTATTACTTTTGTTTGGCTGTGCAATTTCTTCCTAAGCTGTGATTGGCTGATGCTCTGCTTTAAAGTTAAAGTGAGCACAGGGGACCAAGCACCAAAACTCAGTGCAGTAGTTGCGCAGATGTTGGAGAGAAGGACGAGTTAATACCAACAATTCTGTGCTTGAAATTTGAAACACATCACGTTTGGTGTTAACTCAGAGATACAGCTTTCTAGATCATTCTTTTGAAAAGGTAACAGAATCTTTCTTAAAATGTACTTCAAGGTTCCAGACTCATGTCTATGTTATCCGTGATGTGGACGACAGTACCAGGCTATAGGTGCTCCCTGATATGTACATGTACTTTGATGTTGTGTGTTAGGTTTTAGTACTATATATAGTGCTATAACTGGAGGAAACTTACTGCATGTGTGTCCTTGTCAATGTCAAAATCAAACCTATGCCCTTACCAACACTGCCTGCCCAACCAGGGATTGCAGGCCTTATAATGGTTTCGGTTGCTGTAGAATGTGAAAAAAGTTGTAGTCTCTGGCAAGTATTCATGATTCATAAAATATTTAGTTAAAACTGTCTGCTTAGGGTGTTTACTTGAGATTCTCTGTTGGTGGTTCGCCGCCCTGAGCACTGACTTAGTCAAATCCTGCAAAGTGTGTTTGAAGCAACAGAGCAAAAAGCAGCTTTAGACTGTCATGCCACAGCGAAACCCAGCCTGAGTCTGCAAATACAGGCCACTCTATGGTCTCTAACCTGATGCGAATTTTAAGATTTTGCACAGCCTTAGGTGGGATTTGGGGTACATTTCACTTCACTATGTACTTGTCTAACTGTGTATGTGGCAAATAAAAAATGTAGAATCTCGTGGAATTTCGGATGTGGGTTATCACTATGTGTATGATTATCGTCTTATTATGAGCAACAGTCTTACCATGTGCAGAAGCACCTGCAGTTTCCCTCATTGGGTGCTAAATGGTTGTATTCGTGCAGAATCATATAATTATTATGTCCAGTGAAGTTTCACTTTTTATGCCAATCTTACTGATCTACTAATCCCACTGTTCTCTAATTTCTGTTACTTAATGGGCAATAAGAGACTCCTTATGAGAATTTCACGTAAATGTATGTTTTTTATCTATAGTATTTGCATCAGCAGTGTGTATATAGAACTGTTTATTTTTATTGGATTTATTGAGACTTCACATTTTATATTGCTCTTGTCTCAGTGTCTCTGTGTGACTGTGCAGTCATAACTTAAGCAATTGCAATACATTTTGCTGGTTCTGGTATTGGTTCAGCTATGAGAGCAGCAGTAAATGGATTCTGATATACTAGCAGTCCAGAAGGATCACTAACATGCATGTAGGTCATACACTGGAGTTCAGCAACTGGTTCTGATGGCGTTTGTCCTGTCTGTTCACATAAATGAGGAAACCAACAAAACAGCTTTGTCAAAGTGTGACATGCTATTGGTGTCCTCAAGACTACAGAGCCAAGCAAGAAGTTCTCACAAACACTTTAAACTGTCAAAAAGAATTGCTCAAGGTGAACCAATGGCAGGATATGAGGCACATGTATGGGAGCTGTTGTTTTGACTGCAAATAACTATTTAAATGAAAAAATGACAGAAATCAAAACTTCTGTTCTGAATCTGAATGGTACAGTGTGTATTATTCGATACTGAGAGTCCGAGTTAAAGAGAATACAATAAAATACAATCTTTAATTTCTACCAGCCTATGAAGTCAGTATCAGCTCAATGGTGACTAATATAACGGTAAAAACCTGAGAGAAATAAAAGAAGAAATGTTGATTTTTTTGCTGTATTTTTGACTCAAATCCATATTCAGTCTTCCTGAGACAGTGTGTTAATGATTTGATCAAATAATAGTCAGACAGGTTCCTTTTCTGAATGATTCACACGTAAATAGTGGTGATGAGTGGGTTGATTATTTTGCATTATGAGAGCTGGTATTAAAAAAGAATCAGCAAACTGAAGCAAACTGAGTCTCTGGGTGTTATTTATACTTTGTCACTTTTTGACTCGTCCCACACACACCCGCGAAAGTGTCTGTCCCAAACCAGCTGTGAATTACAGGTCGACTTGTACATCATTCATAAATAATAATTAATAATAATTTCTTTCAAACCAACAGAGAAAACACTCTCCCTGGTGCTAAACAGGGTCTGGCCTTGTCTCGTTTTATCTTTTTTTAATGAAAAACGTACTCTTTGTTGACTGTGTATGAGATGAAAGGTGATGTGTATAAAATGTTATTTTTTAGAGCACTGAGCAGTTTTGCGGACTTTCGTTAATATTTGTAGAAACTCGCCTCTTTATGAGTTTTCGGTAATTACTTCCATTTCATCAGTACACACACATGAGTAGAGCTGGGAACTGAAAGAACGTTCCAAATTGGGACCAATAAGAAAAGTTTTTTATTTTTAAATTTAGGTTCTGCTTTTTCGGTTCAAAAATCTTACATATCTGTCTTGGGCGAAAATATCAAGCATTATTTATTCATTTTTATTAACATTTTATTGTATTTTATTAAGTTTTTATGGTATTTTACTTCATTCTGGGAGTTTTTTTTTTATCTGAACATTTCTTTCTCTTTTAATCTCAATGGAATCAAAATGGGGAATCGATAAGAACCAGAATCGATAAGGAGAACCAGAACCAGATTTGATAAAAGTCAAACGATGCACAACCCACACACACACACACACACACACACACACACACACACACACACACACGCACACACGCACACTCACATCCACACAAACGTACAATATTCCATGTTACTGTATTTGTGAATACATTCCCATGACTCACCTTATAATGCGTCTGTGTAATGCTTCACCTACACATGCACCTTCATGTAACTTTGTGCTGAATTTGTGCTGAAAACAGCTTGTTTTCTTCTGATGACCAGCAAACTGTCCCCACTTATACACCGGTTCTGCTATTCCTAACATTCTGATTTGGTCCCCACAAAGAGATGAATGCACATCCCCAAACACACATCCTCTCATGATGTTTGTCAGTCTCATTATGTGGAAGGATTTAGTGCAGAGGGAATAATTAAAGTCTGATTAAGGTGGAAACTGACAGAGAATGAGGGAGACAGAGAGGGAATGTGAGTGGGAGAAAAGAAAATAGAAGTGTAGAAAGCAGACCGAAGTAGAGAGAGCAAGAAAAAGAAGTTGAGTGTGGGTTTGAGATAGAGAGAGTGAGAGAGAGAAGGAGATAGAGAGGGAGAGAGAGAGAGAGAGAGAAGATGTGTGCATGTAAAATGCATTTTTTTATAGGTCTTGACCAGCATTTAGTCATTATTTTATTTTCTAACTTCTAAAAATGTACCTGTCTCCCTTTTCCTTCTGTTCTGCTGCCCTGCTTCATTCAAATGTTTTTTATATTGTTTTATATCTCTAGTCTTGCCTTTGTTTCGCTAAATCTGTCACTATCTTTTCCCATCTTTGTCCCTTTTGTTCTCTGCTGTGTGTTGTTCGTGTGCCAGACGTGAGAATCAGTATTGATTTGTGCTCTCTCTCTCTCTCTGTCTCTCTCCCCCTCTCATTCCTTATCTCCCTCTGGATTTCTCCCTCCAGTCGCTGTTCATTGTGTAAATGGTTATTGATATGCGCTGTTCGTCCTCTCTCTGACAGGCCCTCAGAAAAGTCTGTAAGTCTGTAGTACGACACTCCCTTTTCACCGCAGCGCAGAATGTTCTTTATTAATGAGCCAATTAGTCGGATTTGCTGTAGGGGGGTGCATTTGTCAAACTGTACTTTATCTACACTATGTAATAACTTAAACCTGTACTGGGGAATCTTGTTAACCATAGGGCTAGAAGAACATTGGCACATAAACTATATGGACAAAAGTACTGATCCACATATTTGTATTTGTCCATGTAGTGTACCTGCCTTTCAGGGTTTGGACCCCTTTATTCTCGTGAAGATCAATCTCAATGCTTTAGCAGACCAAGACATTCTGGACAAGACCATGCCACCTTTTCTATTCCAGCATGACTGTGTCCCAGTACTCAAAGCAGCTCCATAAAGACGTGGCTGGATGAGTTCCAGCTTGACTGGTCCACACAGAGTCCTGACCTCAACCCCATCCTGCAGCTTTGGGATGAACTGGAACGGAGATTGTGACCCAGACCTTCTCATCCAACATCAGTGTCTGACCTCATAAATGCTCTATAGAATGAATGGACTCAAATTCCCACAGAAACCTCAAAATCATGTGGAAACCCTTCCAAGAAGGGTGGAAGCTGTTATAGCTGCAAAGGGGGACCGATTCCATATTAATGTCCCTATTTTTGTAATGATCAGGCATCCCAATACTTTTGTCCATGTTTATAAATACATACTCCCACAGCAGTTACATTTTTCTGCATTTGATGTACATGAATGTGTGTTATATAACATACTGCAAAGGCATTGTCCTGGCAGCACTAGTTCTGTTCCTTTGCAGATGCTGATGCACTGTCTAACTTCTTGCACTACTTGTTATGAAAGAATTTCAGCACTAAGATCTCTCCTCTGGTTCACACACTGGCCTGAAACTTAAAAGCGTTGGCCAAAGTATTGTAATGTAACGTAATAAGGCACTGTGTTATTACTGTTAAGAATATGTACTGAGGCTTGATGCTAAAGTGGGAAATGACTTTTGGAGCTCTGAGTATTTGGGTGAAAATACACAAATATTTTGCCTCAAACTAATCAGACAATCAACGGCCTGAAAATAACAATAAAAAACCTCAGGAAACGCACTTATAGTACTTTAAGGTGCTCCTGTGGCTCTAGTTGCATAGACTTATCTTGTATAAACTCCAGAGGAAAGCACTGTCAGTCGGATGGGACAAAATTCATTGCTCCACAAGTATACAGACACTGTGCTGTACACAAATCACACAATGATGGCACAGGTTTTGTAGCACTCTTTGATTTTCCAGTGTGTCTCAGTCTGGTAACAGGATTTCTGATGCATCAGCAGTTTATCCCATCCCAAAAAGCGTCCATGGAGTCGAAACTGTGGAAAGTTTTGTTATGGTGGTCTTTTATTATTTACAGTCTTGTTCTGGTTTCTGGTTTCTTTGTGTTTCTCACAAAGTTAAAGATACATTTTAAGCATCACTGAAATGCATCTTCAGCCCAAGCAGACAGCAGTACTCGTTCTTTGTCGACTTCCCAGTTTGTATGTTGTTTGTATAGTTTATATATTGTGTAGACACTAAGAAAAATTGGGCATCTTTTCATGTTGTGATGAAAAATTTTGACCAATAAGAAAGCTCGGCTGCGGCCCACTTTTGGCCCTGTCGTTAAGAAGTGATGTGACTCAGGAATAGATCAGTTTATTTGTAATAGAAAAACATTTTGTTTATGGTACAGCACAGGGAAAAAGCACTAAAAGACACATCCAGTGCCACGCATGAGGTTGCATAAAGCCACCTCTGGGCTGTAGAGCGGTGGATTAATTATAGTCTTGTTTGTTGTCTTTGATTTTCCATTGTGTCTGAGCATGGTAACGGGATTTCTGATGCATCAGCAGTTTATCCCATCGCAAAAAAGAGTTGAAACAGTGGAAAGTTTTGGTTTTTTTATTGTTTATAGTCTTGTTTGAGTGAAAAAAATAATTCTTGGCATTCTTTAGCCATGCAATGAAAACCTAGCCCAGATATCCTGTCGTGATGTTCTGGTGTTCTCTGAAGTCATGGAGCTCCATCTTGCACCTTTGGGACGAGTTGAAGAGTGGTTGTTTGCGATCCAGAGCTAATCATCCAAAATCGTTACCCGACTCCACTAATGCTCTCGTGGGTGAATGCAGTCAAATCCACACAGCAGTGTTCTAACCTCTGATATAAAGTCCTTGCAGAAGAGTTGCAGGTTTTACTGCAGCAAAGGGAGTTTTATTATCTCTGATTTCGGAAGAAACACTGGTGCTGTAGTTAATGACTTGTTGATGAGTCAATGACCAGTTATGTATTGTAAGATTTACTACGGATAACATGGTGACTGTATGGAAGTTTTCACCCATAGATGCATTCGCACATAAATATATTCAGCCTTCAGACTGTTACTCTTGCTCATTTCCCGTTTATCATAATCGGCATGTTATTCTTCTTTCTCTCTGCTTTACCCATACACAGAAACATATACACACACACATACACGCACAAACACACACCATGGCACAGCCTCCTAATCAGTCTAATTGGGAGCCAGCAGAAAGGATACAATTTGGCGGCGCTGAGCGTAGGGAAAGAGAGAGAGGGAGATAAAAAGAGGAGGATTGAGCGAGAGTGGTGTTTACAGACGGATTGATGCTCGCTTTTGGCTGCTGCTTTTGTTGATATGTTTTCAGTATTGTCTCTGGGGTTGAATGGAAGTTAATTCTGGCATTTAGAAAGCTTGCCACTACCTCGGCCCCTAAAACTGTATACGTATGTGTGTGCGGGCAAGAACGTGTGTGTATGTGTGAGGACTGTAATCATTTTATCTTCAGACTCGATTGGATTTTCTGTTCTGAGATGAAGATTTGATAGATATTTGAGGTTATGCCTGTGTGAGAGTCCTTCCTCCACAAGGAGAAGAATGATAAGATTACAACTACTGAACAATGACCTTGACCAAGGCACTAGGAAGAATACCTGGAGTTGGTCCCCAGGCCCATTGGTGTTAGGAAGGGATACATGGAGAGGTTAAGTTCACAGACTGGATCAGATAAACACAACTTTACCAGCAGAATTGACTTCTCTTCAACTACAGGCACTTTTCCAGAGGTAACCAGGGACAGTGCTGTATCCAAACTGAGCCATGAGAGCACAGAACCTGCAGCACACTTTCATTATCCAGTCTAATGATGTTTCTGGGCTGAGCACAGCAGTACAGTTCTCTTTCCACAGTTTATGGCCAGTTGTCCCAAAACCGCGTCCATGGAGTCGAACCAGCAGAAAGTTTTTTTGTCAGAGCCACTTTTGTTATTGTGTACTTTCATATTAATAGTCTTCTTTATATTAATAGTCTTCTTTAAATTAATAGTCTTCTTTGAGCTTCTTTCTCTCTGTGATTTTTAGCTGTCCATTGAAAATCCTAGCGATGCCCTGATACACCTTCATGTTTTGCATTAAAGATAAATTTGTTAGCATCATAGAAAACTCCCACTGAAATGTATCTCCAGCCAAAACAGATAGTCATGCTGGTATTGCATTGATTTCCCTGTCGTTAGCCTGTATTTCTGGGTTTTTTTTTTTCTTTTATGAGGTCAGAGCCTGTTGAAACAAAAAACTATTGCCGCTTTCCGACTATGTCTGTTGTCATGACAACATTGTGACCAATCAGAAAGCAGTGACTCTGGCCCTGTCTTCCAGGCACATGGGTATAGCTCAGGTATGGGTCACTTTATGTATTTGTGATGGAAAAACATTTGTTTATGGTACAGCATGGTTACTTGTGTCAGTAGAACAGAACCAGAAATGACAGTGCTGACAAGCTTTTGGCAAAATAATGTTTGAAAATCACAGTCCTCAATCATTCAGAAGTGACAAGAGATTCAGAATAAAATGGGCCCAACCGTAGAGAATAATCGGCAATCAAGATCATTCCAGCACGCAAAGAGCAAACACAAACAGAGATGAAAACAAATCCGACTTGTCATACACACGAACTGAAGCATAGAGTCTGAGCAACGATGATCAAAGTCCAGAGAGAAAATCCAATTAGCAAATAAAGTAAAAATTGGGCTGAGTGTAAAGGCCAGGATCAAAAACCAGAGCGTCAGACGGGAGATAAACAAAACACTTGGTATGCAGGGAAGGATCTCTGACACCAGAGTCCTGCACAGGTTCGGGTCCCCGCGTGTGAACCGCAAATTTTAATGAAACGGGTGAAATATGTTGTGCTGGGTCGGATACGGATTCGGGTCGGATGCAGGAGAGCGCGGGTCTAATTTGCGGTTTACATTAGGCTACAAAACAATACGTGCAACAAAAAATATAGCTTTATTTCAGTGAAATAATAAATAATAATAAGAATAATAATAATAATAATAATAATAATATTAATAATAATAATAATAATAAAAAATCAAGATGATAAAATGTAAAATCCATAGGCCTATCAGTTTATTCCTTCACGAACATTCCCAGAAATCTCTGCCACTTTCATTTTCAAACAACGCATGCGATCTCCTGCGGTTCAAAATGTCTACGGAGGAGTTGAAAAGAAAGATAAAAAAACGTTTTTTGGCTCTGCCTTCAGCTGAAGTCGCACGTCACTGTTTGATTGTCGTGGCAATAAATGTAGGTTATTGTATTAAATGTTTGTATTTAATTTGGGCTCTCTCACTGATTTTCCTTCCGGTTCGGTTCGGATATCAGGTTCATTTATAGCGGGTCTGTTCGGATACGGATTTTTTTTTTTTACTGTCGGAAAACGGGTCGGATTCGGTTTAAATATGACGGGTACGGGCGGTTGCGGTTTGTCAAAATCAGAACCATGCAAGACTCTGTCTGACAGCACTTCACAAACGTTTACAAGTTTACATTTACGGCATTTAGCAGATGCCCTCATCCAGAGCGACAAAAATCATACAAGTAAACAGGTAGTACAAATCAGAGTCATCTGATTGTATCCTCATAGATCTATTTGGGCCTGTCAACTGGTTTATTGGAATGGAACTGTGTTCAGAGAGGGATCGAATCTCCAAGCTGGCAAAACTTGTTTCCTTCCAGGTACTGCAGATTAGTGTGCTCCCTCTTCTAAACACATAAATCCACAGACTTCCTAATTGCCTGATAAATATGATGTATTAGGTGCATTCACTGAGACAGAGCCACCTAGTAATCTGGTTTATGTTGGTTTATACTGGTCTGCACTCACAGAAATATTTTAGCCCATTTCCAAGTTTTTATGTATTTCAATTGCATATAAAATTTCCATCCATTTGAATTACACATACATAACAGAAACAGGCCAATAAACTGTATGTGCTGCATATATTTGTCAGTCAATTGTAAATGAAACAATTAAGAATGTAATAAAAACAAAAATTCCAATGTGATTTGAATAAAGAATGTCAGATTTATTTCTCTTTAATTAAACCTAATGTAAACAATCATCCATTTTAACTAAATGAATCTTGCTTGATCATATTTTAATTCGTTTTAACTGATTCCATTTCATTGTTTTCACAATAAACAGATTAATGCTGATTTTAAGGAATTTGAATGAATAAATTCTAAAGGTTTTATTAATTAAATAACATTAAATAGATGCAAATACCTACAAATAAATGATTCCACGATTCATTTTCCTGTGTTGCTGGTTTAGCTGGCCATCCTGTATGCTAATAGAAAACAAAGTAAACTTGTAAAGAGCAGCAATAAATCCTGGCTTTACTGTTCATACAATTATTTGATCTCCAGGGTTTTGGTCTGTGAGTGAGTTATAATTCTTAGTGCTGCACAGTGTTTGGCACAAATCTGTGTTTTTACAATCAAACAGACTTGATTTAGAGGGTCATTAGTGGCTCTTACTGCGGTTTGTTCAAAATAACCACAGTATGCAAAGTGAGGCTTTCTTAAAGAGAAGATCAGCACTTTATCGGTGGGATCTCCAACGATGTGGTGATGCATGCAGGCGGGCAGCCAAGAGGAAATCGTGAACGCCAAGCTGATCTAGTAGCTGTGTGCCCAGAGCCTGAAGAATAGCCCTGAAAACACAGTTACTACACAATGACTTAGGGGGCTCTTGGACAGTCTGAGAACAAAAGAGCCCCACAGGGTGTATTTGTAAACTTACGTAATGTCAACTAACGTATCGTTATCTTAGTAATTATTGATGCCACTTTTCCTAGTGTGGGCGTGTCTCTGTGTGTTTGCATGTGTGTGTGTTTGCGTGTGTTTCTGTGTGTGTGTGTTTGCGTGTGTTTCTGTGTGGGCGTGTCTCTGTGTGTTTGCATGTGTGTGT
>JBBMFX010346792.1:0-18509 GCA_037832545.1 Rhabdalestes septentrionalis
GTGGAGGTTAAAGAGAATGGGGTAATATGATCAGATCGCTTAGTGTATGTTAACATTCTTGCAGCGGAATTTTGAATCCGTTGCAAACGGGTAACAGAGCGTGCTGGTAATCCAGAAAAAAGGGCGTTACAGTAGTCAAGGCGGGATGTGATAAATGCATGTACTAATGTTTCAGCATCCTTTGGACTCATGAAGGGGCAGAGTATAAGCATCAAGATTTAGTGACGAGTCAAGGATGATACCTAAGTTTTTAACTGTGGTAGAAGGAAGAATTGATGTAGCTTCAAGGTTGAATCTAGGTGGGTTAGTTATGTTTTTTGTAACAGTTACAATTAAAAATTTGTTGACAAGTTCAAGCTTAGAGAGCTGGTGCTAAGCCAAGTTTTTAGCTCATTAACACATGACACCAATGCAGGCGTCTGATGAATTGAATCAGGGTGGCAAGTAGTAAATATCTGTGTGTCGTCAGCATAACAATGGTATGGAAACCATGGTTACGAATAATTTGTCCAAGTGGCATAATGTAAACAATAAATAATAATGGGCCTAGAACTGAGCCTTGTGGGACACCCATTTTGAGAGGGACAATAGGAGATTTGTAATTATGCGTGGTAGTGTAATATTGTCTGTCTGTCAAATAGGAGGAAAGCCAGGCTAGCGCAGCTCGTGAGATGCCAATCTCTGAGAGGTGCAGGAGTAGTAGCTTATGAGAGACTGTGTCAAAAGCTGAGCTAAGGTCTAGCAGCAAGTGTATGGAAAGGTTGCCTGAATCACAAGAAAGAAGGAGATCGTTTGTAACCCGTACTAGTGCAGTTTCGGTACTGTTTTGTGAACAAAAACCTGACTGAAATTTTTCAAAATGATTGTTGCTGGCTAGAAATGACCGCAGCTGAGTGGCAACAACCTTTTCCAAGACTTTTGAAACAAACGGTAAGTTGGAGATGGGGCGATAATCAGCATAGTCACCAGGGTGTAGTGTTGGCTTTTTAAGAATAGGAGAGATAGCAGCAGTTTTGAGTAGAACTGGGACGCTAGCAGAAATAAGAGACATGTTTACGAGATGTGAAATAGAACCAGAAATAGCAGAAGAACAGTGTTTCAAAAGGAATGTTGGTGCAGGGTCAACATGACATGAAGAAGGGTTAGATGTAAGTATTATTTCGTTAATCAAGGTGGGGTTTGTCAAAGAGAAGCTGTTGAATGTTTGAATAGGCTGGGCTGGTTTACAAGTAGAAGTGGATAGTTCTACATCAAATGACCCACATATGGCATCCAGCTTACACTGAAAGTAGCATAAAAAGGAACTGCATATTTCTTCAGATTCTTGTGAAGAAGCATTCAGTGTAGGAGGCTGAGCTAGCCGGTTCACAATGCTGAAAAGTGATTTGGGCTTATTGCTTGCTGCACTTATGGTTTTGGAGATATCAGACGAATGAGCTGTGTTAAAGGCCATTTTGTAATGCTTAACATGGTCTGAGTAAGCCTGATAGTGTACAGTTAAACCAGTTTTCCTAAAAAGGCGTTTACCTGAAATATAGTTTACACAAGAGATGAGGTGCTTTTATATTACTGCCTTCTCTAAAGACCCTTGGCAGAATCCTTTTGTAGAGTCTATGTGTTTAGAAAACAACTGGTCCATGTGTCACTTTTGTAAAAGATTGCTAAGGAGCCAAAACTTCTGAGAGAATTGGGCCTAATCCTTTGGGTTTGTGAAGATTAGCAAGGACACAACATTTCCTGGTGTTGACAGGAAATCTGCCTGTGGTACTTTTGTCCTGTGGCGTCAGTTCTTCATTCTTTGTGCCGTGGAGGTCGAGATGCTATGCTAGTTTATAATGGCGAAACCCACTCACATTAACACGCGCGATGTGAGTTCAGAGCCGTCCACCTACGCCGTCTCCCCTTTGCAGCTGCCGGGGGGAAGAATGACGTTGATTGCGTCTCTTAATGGCCCAGATAGGGGCTTTTTAATCCTGGTCCTGGAGTGCTTCGCGCTCTGCATATTTTAATGCACAAACATGACTGATCCAGCTCATCAGATCAGTAATAAGTCTTTCTGAGTTCAGTTGGGTGTGTTAAAGAAGGTCTGTTACTACACTAGTGCAGTTGAACACTTGGACCAATTTTACTGAACCGTACTTGTGTGTTTTGCTATTTGAGAGCCTGGATTTTGCGTGTAGGCTCTCCAGAAACACACTAAAATGCTTGATACCAAATACACTGAGCTAGGTACACGTAGGGTTCTTTAACATAAGTGGTTCATTCATTTGGTCTGGACCAAGGGCAACAAGGGCAACGGATACATTGTAGAATTTTTCTGCCGCTTTGGGTCCTTTTCACACAACACTTGAATACTCTGGTCCGGACCAGTTGAAACAATTCGGGCTGAATGCAGTCACGTGACAACATTGGCCAAATTTGCCATTTAATATTTTTCCTAACCTGCTTTTTGATTGGTCAGAATTAACTTGCAGGTATCCCACAGGTATGGCGGAGTTTCTTTGCCTTAACACTTTACTGTTCTACTGATCTATTAAACCCCCTTTCCCTGAGCTGTTTGCTAAATAAGCAAAATATATAGTTTTTGAAAGTTGGGACCTAATATGGTCATCGGACCAAATTTCGATGATGCTCCGCACCTCCTCACAGCTAACTGTAAACAAATACTTCTCCTCATCCCATAATGCAGCTGACAACGGCGCAGTACTTTGTACAGATGGGTCTGTTCTAGTTCGGATGTTCTCACCAAAAAACGAACCACTACATGGTTTGTTTTTACCTCTACAAGGAGGTCTCGGTCCGCTTTTGGACTCGGGTGCGATTGTTGCATTCTCACATGCACAAACGTACCGCACCAACTGGGAAAACAAACTCTAATGCGATTCAACCGAACTAAACGAGGCATGTGTGAAAGCACCCTAAGGCACAACATACGCTATCTTGGCTATTTGAGGTAAATTAAATACATTTTATCTCTATAGCAATTTAAAACAACCCCAGTTGACCAAAGTGTTTTACAATCAGGGCTTGTATAACATTTGACACAGAATACAGCAAAATATAGATAAAATACAATCAAACAGAGTTAAAAGCCAGAGTAAAAAAATTTCTTAAATAATTATAGCCTGAGACTGATCTAACATGAACTGGAAGGCTGTACCAGAGCTACGAGCCTGTAACCGGGCCTGTGTTTTGCCCTGTCTCATTTCGTTTTTGACCTAGACCTGGGAACATGAAGCAGGAGATGGTTAGACAATCTCACCGTACTAGTTGGAGTATAAGGGACTAAGAGATCAGTCAAATAAGAAAGGGAAAACTAGAAATGTAATTGCTGGTCAGAAATGTGTTCTTTGTCTTACTGGAGTTACTTCTGATTTCCAAGACAGCTTAATCATCCAAGACTGCTCTAAACAGTCCGAGGCCCCATTTGGCTCTAGCCAGTTTAGCCATAGCCAGATGCCTGGCCTCCTGTGTGCTGTGTCCAGATTAGCTGACCGAGCTTCTTAGCGACTCTCTGACTGCAGAGAGATTTTTTTTGCTGATCCAACTTCTGAGAGACTCTCTATCTAGTTTCGTTCAGCCGTGGCCAGCACAGATGTCTAACCCGGCACTCACTGCCACTCCCACTCCTACTGGACTCACACCGTTAACCTCGTACTTACAGACTCGGTGGACGAAATATTTTGTTTGTGTCCGGTGGACGAAAACGCAGTAAAGTGGCGTAACAGTGAAGAAGTTTCCCATTCCCTTCATCTGTGGCTTAGTAGTACACAAATAAATATACATGCATATGTATGGAAATAATTTATGCACATATGCTTTTAATAAGTTTTTTTTGTGTTTTTTTTTGTATGTGTCTCATTTACATTACAGACGATCGTCAGACTACGTCAGTATTAACATGCGACGTTTCAACTTTATGACGCTTACTCCTGTAACTAGTTTGGTTGCGCACGGTGGAAGAATTTAGGAACTGAGGAAGTTTGTGTTCCACAATACGCTTATCTGAACCATTCCGGGCTGTTAAAAGCCCAATGTTTTACCCATTTTTTGGTCATTTTTTGGTTGCTACAGTACAGTGTACAGGTACAGTATGTTTATATCCTTTTTCTGTGGGTTAGTGGTGTTTTTATGTTCTAGATTAAGATTTTACAGCTGTGTTCAGATCGGTAAGTGACTCAGGCTAGGGTGTGTTTCGACTTACACCAAAATTCGGGTTACAACATAGTCGAAGTAATGGAACTTTGTTGTCACTCGAAGACCCCATGTATTGTTTAGCTGACGCTTCTTAGGGAGGGTCTAGCTTCACAGAAGATGCTCTGGATGCTGAGAGATGCTCTAGCTTCATGGACACTATATTCTGAGAGACATCTGGGCCTAAAAACCTATGTGCCTTAATCATGTCATTCAGCCTTACATTCCTACTCACTCCTTCAAGGAACATGGTCTGGCTCTGCCATGCCTACATGCAAGGTAAACCCACTTTGGACTGGTCTCATTTTGTATTTCCCTGCTGGTGAAATGAGCTGCCAAAGGTAACCAGACCAGCAGAATCCCTCTATTTTCAAAAACGTCCTGAAGACTCATCTGATCAGAGAGCACCACTCTCTCATATAGATTTTAGCACTTACGACTCTTCTCTGGTTTTCGAACATATGTGTGTTTCCTCTAACTGTACGTCGCTTTGGATAAAATTTGCCAAATCAGTGCAATGTGTGTAATATAATGAGAGATGTTCCACTTGACACTCTGCATGCTCTGCTGCCCAGAAAAACCTGATCCAAAGTCAGAAATACTCTCCAGCTGCTAAGATGCTATTGAGAGATCATCTTACTGACATTTTCCTGCTGAGTGACCGATTGCAGCACCTGAAATGTGAAACAAGTTCAAATGATAGATGTTATTGTGTTTTTATAGCTGTTAAGAACTGCTCCAGCTGTTTAGAGATGCTATAATAGTCAAAAGCTCTTTTAGGCAAGAGACACTCTGTTTTAGGCAAGAGACACAGCTATCTGAGAGAAGCTCTATCTGCACCAGCTGATAAGAGACACTCCAGCTACTGAGGATCACTTTTACTTCTAGAATTAATAGAGGACTAGAGGGGCCAGATGGCTCCTCCACCCCCTGGAGTGCTCTGTGAGACCCCTAGTGTGACACGTGCCCGGTGATCAAAGCCTCCGCTGAGCTCTGCCTGAAGGAGAATGGCTGAAAGCTTGCTACTTTCACTTAAATCGGGACGATGGCTTTTTAAAGGCCCTACTCATGGCAAATACGGGTTAGACTAAAACTAAACCACTTCTCCAGGGTGGCAGCAATGCTGAGTCCATTAAGAAGAAGTGCTTGTCAGTCGATTGTGGATATATCAACAGAAGACTGGGCTTTTTTTCTTTTTGGGCATTTGTGTGGGCTTCTTATTTTACATGTTTCTTAAATTACAATAATTTTGTTCTGTGTGACATAAGAGTACCAAACAAACCTCGACATGACACCTGTCACTTCGAGCATCAACACAAACCGACGGAACTTCCACATAAGTGTATTCGAGTAAAATTCATAATCTTCTTCTGAACTTGAGTGTGTGATGGGGCTGTTTGGGGGGGGGGGGGATGGTCCCCGAAAACAAACAGGGGCTCCACTCCTACTGCCTCACTCTGGCATTAAATGCATAGAAGAATTTCACACTGTATGCTGTGCTGTGTTCACGCATGACATTTGTGCTTCATAGCGTCTCCATGATAAGCTTTCCTCCATCTTACATCTGCCGAGTTCTTCAGATCATCCAAAGATTATCTGAGGGCAAAGATGGAAAAAACAATTAGCTTTTTGCTTTTTTAAAAATTTCTTATAGAGTATCTGTGTTTTAATAACTGTGTTTTAATAACTGATCTAAATGAAAAAAGCAAGATTGTGTAAAGGACAGATAAAGACCATGTGGCCCCTGTTAGGCGCAGACCTTTCATGGTTAAAGATCGTAATGACGCGAGTTGTGCTTGCAGTGGAAAGTCCTAACTGTGTCCACGTGAAGACTTTGCATATGAAAGTGAATGCTGGTCTGTGACTAAAACGGTTTGCAGTACTCAGAGCGGCTATTGGCCACGTTCCAGATGCCTTACAGCATCCTATTGTGCTCCCATCAGGAGCGGCTGGGTGCCACAAAGGCGGCACATTGAGTGTCCGTGGTGGTCTTACCTCAAATCCTGATTTAAAAGCTAAAGTAGAAAAAGAGCTGGGTGGATTTGAGGGCGCTGTCACTGCCTATTATGCGCTTATAATGAGTGAATGTTATTCAATATTTAGGCTGAGTATCTGGAGCTGTGGTCCATTGAGAGCCTGTCTCTCACTCAGAAGCAGATTGATAGCAACTCTGTGGACATGGCAACTGTTTTTGTTCTCCTGGAAGTGACCGAACCTTGGTGCCGTCCATTAGGCCTGGACTCGTGAACTCGGTGGGCACATCTCCAACCTGGTGGGCTTCCACACTTCTGGTGGTCGTTTTTGAGGTCAATTGAAGGCCACTGATGTATTACCCACAATTCTGCAATGATTTCCTTACAATGTGCTTCTGAAAAGATTCAATAGGAACATAGGAACAAATGCACTGCTCTGTGGCTCCCTAAAGACAACATCTAATGTGTTTTCCTGTCTTTATCAGGTTTTCCTGTCTTTATCGGGTCTGTATGTGTTTACAGTATGTGTTTACAGGCTGGACTGTCGACTCTAACTTCAGGAACAAAAAGCCATCTAAATGTTTTCATCATGCTGGGGACATTTTTCCCAACAGAACATTTGAACACATGGTCACCCACTGAGAGAGCTCAGTCATGCCTCTTCTAATTCTTTTTAGTACTGACTTAATCAATGCAAAGGTGTGATTTATGTCACTTAAATTCATTTTGTTTTCCAGTGGTTGTAGTTAGATTAGGATTCATACTGATGAATTGTGATCAATAATGTGACTAATAATGGATGCATAATAATTAGTGTTTTCTTGGATGCAGATAAAACTGCCTGCTAAATATCGGCTGTTATTATCAGACAACTGATGTATCAAGAACAGTCCAGAGAGAAGGTTGCAGTGGTCCTCATGATAGTAGCTTTAATAACCGTTAATCCCAACATGCCATCAATATGTTGATGCCCATATGCGCCATCTTAATGGGTTATTGAACTACTACCATTACCCCTCAGTACATAAGCCACTACTTAGTGTCCAACTGATTTGAATAGCCTTACGGCCATTTGGGATGTCAACATTTTGTAACTTTTCAAGTGCTTGTCAGTCGATTGTGGACATATCAACAGCCCATACAGAAGACTGGGTGTTTTTGTTCTTTTTGGGCATGTGTGGTTCTTATTATTACAGGTTACTTAAAATACAATAACTTTGGTTCTGTGTGACATAAGAATACCAAACAAAGCTCAGCATGACACCTGACACTTCGAGCACCATCACAAACCAACGGAACTTCCACATAAGGTGCCGTTTTACTTACGATTTACAGATTAGTTGTGCTGCTGGGACAAATCCGTGTCATGTCCTGGGGGTTAAATAACCTCCTGACTTCTGGTGATGTCAGTATGCGGTCAGGTGGTCTAGGTGGGTGCCCCTGTGATTGGAAGGTTTAGGAGGTCAACAGTCTTTAACTTTTCAGATATAGTAGTGAAAATAAGCATCTCTTTTTTATTGCTTTTGCAAGACTTCTGGTCAATATTTGCGATTGTTAACTGGCCAGGATTGAAGGCAGAGTTGTGTCGAATCAAAGGACTTCCTTCCTGGAACATAACGTCCAGTGTGCAGCTTGCATGGAGATGTAATTTAGACGTCTCCTGGCTTGTTATTTCTCTCAGAGACTTAATGAAGTCATCTGCTGGGTGAAAGTCTTAAATTTCCGAATCCTGAGATGTGATATTGATTATTCCATGTAGTGTAATGGATCGGGCGGGCTGCCAGCGTGTCCACGGGAACGCTCTCGCTCCGTCCTGCTGATACACAGGCCTCTAGTTCAGGGGAGAGCTCTGGACCCACGGCCCAGTTCTCACGTATCAGATCGCATCATTTTCCTCATTAGAGTGTGATTGATTTTTTTTTGGGTGAAGATACAATGGATGAATGTAAACGAACTGAAAAGTAGACATCTGGGTGGACCAGACAGACATTAGTGTGTTTCCTTACGCCCCGTCCCGTGAGAGACTATTAGAAGCGAGATACCACTTCGACTAAAATGACAAAGAGAGAGTGGTGAAAACAAATGAAACCCTGGAAAAATATAAGAATGAAATGCCCGGGCAGGCTACTCTCATTCATCAGCGGGTAAGATAATGCAGCGTAAGCCTGGCTGGCGATGTGCCAGATTGATCAGGACGTTTGAGGGAAGGCTGGATTTGTCGGGGTGTTTGAGGCCACTCGCTGCTGCACTGCCTCATGGGTGAGATGTGATCAGCCTTTTGTCTGTGTCATTTTCAAGCTTTAACAAAGCCTTTCTGCGAGTGCAGTAATCCAGGGAAGACAGATCATCTTGTTATCAACATAAAAAAGCAACAGTGTCTTCAGGCCACAAAACTTAGAGCAAAACGTGACTTGGAGTTTTCAGAGAGACGTCAGATACCAAACATGGATTAATGTGCATTTTTACAAAGCCCTTACCCACATTATTACTTTTTTAAAATCAGAAATATAGTCCCAAAACCTCTTGTATAATAAATGTGTGTTCAGTCTCTAATGAATTTACCTGAGAGAATCCATAAGAGCAGGAGGAAACACTGAGGGAACTAAGACTCAATGGGAGGAATTCCCTACGAGTGGAGACCTGCTGAGAAGAACTGAGAACCAAAAGGAATAGATCCCTCAAATTATGAAGAGCATCCACTGAGGGAAATCAAGGCTCAAGAGCATATGGAAAATCCAACCAGGACTCAAACGTGAAGGCTCCTTGACAACATGAAGAAGAACCACTGAGAAGAATCAGGACCTCAAAATTAGAAACTCTTTGATAACGCGTGGAAGAAAAACCGAGAGCAACCTAGCTTCAAATGAAGATGCCCCCTAAAAACTTGAGGAGCAAGCAACAAGAAGAACCAAGACACCTGCTTTTGGATTCAGAGTTAGAGTCAGATATTATTTGTCATATACAATATCATACTTGGCACAACATGCAGTGAAATGCTTTTTGAAACCCCGACCTTAAGAAACAGTAAAGAAAACAATACAAACAGTACAAAGGTAAGATGCTAAGGATGGTGGAGATAAGTAAATAAAGATTAAGCGCGGATTCATTGCCAACTGTGTGTGGATGTAGTATTAATATAAATAATATATATTATAAACATATAATAACTGTATAGGGGTGGAGAATTAAAGTGATATATGAACATATTATGAGTTCTTGGTGAAGAACCCATCTTGCTTTAGGAGGAAAATAGTATTTTTGGGAAAAAAGTACACATGTTTGGATTTTCTTACACTGAGGGTTTTCTGCAGCTTTGAATGTTCTTGCTTCTGGTTTAATACATTTGTGTAATGCATAAGCTTACACTGTTGGAATTTATCCTGTATCCAAATCTCACCATGACTTGGTGTTTGGTGGAGAACTGAGGGGAAATCTCAAAAACTGCATAAAAAAATGCTAAACCAGAAGTGATTAATCAACATGCAGTCAACTTGTCTGCTGGTCCAATGAAACCCAGTGTATGTATTTAAATCGAGTCTTTGAGAGTCAGAGTATCGTTTTCTGACATCAGCAGAAGGAAGATGTCATCTAATCTGGATTTCATGCAATGGGTTAAGTCAGTGCTTTTCTTTGATCATCCATTGTAGCCTTCATGAGTTTAGATCCACTCAAGAGTGTGTGTTTGTGTCTTGTCTAATGGAAGAAAGAGCATCTCTTAACAATGGGAGGGGGGTTGGTGGGGGATCCTGTCAGGCTTATCCAGCCGAGGGAGGAGAAACCAGAACATCATTCAGGCCCGGACATAGTGCTGCAATTTACCGTAATACGATTTGGCTCCCCAAACGAACACTATTTAATTTCAAGAATGGCAATGCGAGTGAAACACTAATCTTCTGTTTGGATTGTCCCCGACTTTAAATCGACAAGCAAAAAATGCACCGCGCCTCTCCAAGGGTATTGAGTCGGTGAGTCAGTGCACGAGTGGAAGGAAAGAAAATGCTCGCCTTTCCTTTTTGTGGGATTAAGGAGGCTTATTTTCATTCTTACAGACTCTTGTAGTATTTCTGAATCATCCTGGTTTTCTGAAAGGTCACTGGGGTTTGGAAAATCAGTCACTCTGGGATGCTTTGATGTCCAGAGGAGATATTGTGGAAATTTTGAATTTTCCCCTCAGTCCAAATCAGCTGGGACATGTTTGATGGCTCCTTTAGTGTTGCTAACAGTAAATTGAAGTTTAAATCCCACCAGTTAACACTGTTCAAACTGCATACAGGAATCTATGTCATGGCCTCCAACTGCACTTAAATAATCTTTTTTAAGCTTTTTTTACTTGATTTCTGAACTGGTATGGAAGTCCCACTGGAGTCGATGAGTCTCACTGATGGATGACTGACTGATTGATTCTACCAATTTAAGGCAACAAATACTAGAAAGTATAAACACATTCATTGAAACACCTTATGGGTTACTGGAAAACACTGACCTACTAACAATATGTTCAGTAGGTAATGATGACCTAATAACGAAATGGTTAGTCGGTAATGATGACATAATAACACAATGTTGAGTAGATAAAATGACCCAATGACGCAAGAGTTAGAGGATAAGATGCCCGAAAAGCACAGTGGGGAGTAGATAAATATGACCATAAAATGCATTAGTACATGACCATGCATGTAAACTGAAATTGTATTTTACTGTGCTGATATTTTTCCAATTTTAGCAAAAAGAGAACAATGTGGAAGCGTCAGAAGATGTAAAGCCAAAACTATTTGTAGATGTGCTAGCAGCCAGGGAATGAGTCAGATTTTTTCTGTCGATGTCTGTTATTATAAAACTTGCCTGTAGACACTTGGATGACATGATAGCTAAGGATCAGAGAAAGAGATGTCTAGGCTCGTGCAACCATCCCCTGAAAGAAACTGTGGATGATGCAGCCGGCAGGTTGGCCTTCCCAAAGCATGACCCTTTTCCCTCCTCCACCGGGGGGGGCGGTGCTGTTTGAGCAGCTCTGGTTCTGCACTTTGCTCTTGTCATGTTCTGTTTGTTTGACCCGACTGCGGTTGCGTGGGCACACTCGCCTTTTCCAAACTCGTTCTGCTCAGAGCGCTTTGAAGAGACTAGCTGCGCCTCGCCTGAGGTGATTCAGTCTGATGCCTTCATATGAGATGCTGAAGGAAATTTCAAAAGCATTATCTCTGTTTTTTCTTCTCAAGAGTTCTCCGCTGGTAGTTGAAAGGCTTTCTTATACACTTGAAGTGTGTTTGTTTCTCTTATATCTTTATTGGGTTTCCCTGTCAGCCTTGTTTAAATTAGGAACATCTGCCGGAATCTGGAAATTTAATCAGCGAGTCCCGAGACTAGTCTGGCTTGAACTGGATGGCCTACAATACTAGACTGGACACTGGATGGACACCACCAAGTCTAAACTGTCGGGGTATCTGTTGAACCCACAAGCATTTCCTGATAAACCGTCTCATAAAATATCGTTTCCACTTTCTATTAACAGTTCTGAAGTGCAGGTTGGCCAAATTTAAGGTTGAGTGTTAAAATCACTGCTGAACTATTCTGGGATGCTGATCCTCAGCTTCTGGCTTCTCATGCCCAAGTTCTACCCTTGGACTCTTCCCCCACCTCCAGACATGTTTAAAACAGTACTAATTAAAACGAAGGTCTGTGCCTCCCAAACAGATGGCAGGATTTGGCGAAATTAATCTTTGTTGAGCGAAGCAGAGCTCCTGTACAAAAACCAGCCGTCTGTATGTTTCACACAATCGGTCGTTGTTTTTTGAGTGAAATTTAAAAATCTCCTATATCTATTTTTCTGTATGATCCCAGCTTCTCCATTTAAGCTTGTTTTACTTTGTTGCTGCATTATCAGGTGGAGACGAGTGTCTCTGTTGATTCCTTCTAAAAGGTTCTCACACAGGTGCTTAGAAAATGTGTTCTTGGTTTATGTTTGTGGTTCTTTCTCACTTCCTTGGGAGCTTCTCCACTGGAGTCTTGGTTCCTCTCTGTAATTCTTCCTTGAGCCTGAGTTCCTTTGTCCTCAGTAGTTCTACCTCATGTTCTCTTGTCTTGTTTTCTCACATTGGTTCTTCCCCATGATACTAGACAGTTTCTCCTTAGCTTGTTCTCAGTGGTTCCTCTTCTTGGTCCTATGTAGTCTCTCCTGTCAAGTCTTGGAGGGGCTCTTATTCTGACGTCTGGTTCATCTCAGAGGTTCTTGCTTGCTTTTTGATGGAGTTGAGTTTCCTTTCAGTGTTCTTTCTCCTAATCTTAGAAATGTTCTCCTTTGGAGTCTTTATCATGCTTTTAGAGAGTTTCTCCTATGGAGTATGTTCTTGCCCCTGTTCTTAGAGCGGACTGCCTGCCAATGCTGCTCTCAATGATGCTCATTAAGGAGTCCCATTTTTGGAAAACTACTTTGGAACATATGTCGTAAGAAGGACTATGTAAATGAGTCTGAATTAAATAAAACCTAACTGAGCCTGATGTCAGAGAAGGTGCCCTTCTCCTAAGCAAAGTGCCACGGTCTTTTTACCTTCTCTGCTAGTGCCACATTCACTTCAATAACAGACAATGTCAAGTTCTTCACCCCACATTTCTCCTTATTAAACTCGGATCACCTCCTGTTACATTGTTTCCCTGTACCCGACTAATAAACAACACTGGGCCCGCGGCTTCAGAGAGCAGAGAAAGAAATTTCTGCAAGGTGTCTGATATGGTTACAGGTCGAGGAAAGTCTGGCTCGCGCACTGAAAAAAGAATGTTTACTGCAGCGGAGAGAGCTGATAGATGAGCCGATGATCTAATATTTCCACTCGCAACACAATCTCAGTCGAAGCAGGGTCTGCAGAATGATGCCGGAGGGGGCGACTCCTCCAGATTACCCAAAATAAGAGACCATCCATCCACATAAATCTGCGGGCTAGAAGCACGAAGTCGGGCACCAGTGGTTTCAACATCCTTCACATTAGCTGACAGTCCTCAGGAGAGTTATGTAAGATTTTCTGATAGCTGCCCACTGTGGTACTCTTCACAAACAGCGGAGCAAAAGTAAACTCTTTTTCTAAAATCCAGACCTTAAATTTGGCCTAATTTTATATCGTTATAAATTTGTTTTATGTGCACTGATAGAACCACACCAAAAACTCTATATTATGCATTTTATTCAATAAAATACTTATCATATATTTACAGGATTGTTACTATCCATTTTGTACGTCAGTTTTGCACTGTTTAGTTTCTACGTCAGTTTAGTACTGAACCATTTTTAGTAAATAATAAGCCAAGGTCCCAAAGCTCCCCCTGGCTATATATGGAGGATAAAATGTTGCACTCATCTTTGGCATGCAGTCCTGATCCGGCTGTCTTGTAAACATTGGATCCTCCAGGTAGTTGGGGAGATAGGCTTAAACATCAATGGCATAACTAGAACTAACCAAAACCTGGTTTCCCAGTTGCTCTACTGTCTAATTTGGTCCCTGTTATGAATTCCAGGCATGAGCTGGCTGTCATGGAAAAAATGAATCTCATTCTCAAAAACCAATACATTTTCACCCGATTTGATTTGGCCTGCACATGTTTTTTTCCCAGTCATCACTGGGTGTTCTGAGTTATCAGGAGTAAACATTTTTTAGATTGTGCAAAAAATTAATGAAGACAATAAATGAATACAGTAATTAACTGGTTAAAAAAATAATCTTACGATATAAAAAAGAGGTTTTAGAGATGAGGCATTCAACTTTGACTAAATAATTATATCTTTCAGGTAATAGAAAAAAATAAATCTTGAATATGGCTAGGAACTTGAACGAGGAATGCAAAAACAGTAGGATCAATTGTGATTTTAATTTTAGAGACTTTCTTTTAGAGAATTTAGCACACACTTATGACGAAGATGATGATGATGATGATGATGATGACGATGATGATGATGATGATGCAGCTCCTTCTCAGCTTCTCCTGTCTGTGTTACAGTGTGAGTGTCCAGTGGAACCTGACTGTACAGAACCAAGGAATCTGCCTATGACCAAAAATGATGATTGTAATAGTCATTGAGGTCATGGTTCTTCCTGAGCACTTTCTGGGGTTCATTAGAGCCCTCATTACCCAGGCAGTCCAGGTTCTGAAGCTGTACTACTAGAACACATTAATGGAAAGCTTGGTTTTCTGAATGCGAAGCTCATTGCTTTTAGGGCGCAGGTATGAACCCTGAGGCTGAACTGTGTGAAAGTGACTTCACTGTTCTTCCTGTTTTCTGTCTAGTGAGGAAGACATGCGCGCCCTCGGAGTTCGCCTGTCAGAATGGCCAGTGTGTGCCCGGCCGCTGGCGCTGTGACGGAGAACCCGAATGTCCAGATGGATCTGATGAGGCGGAGTCCACCTGCAGTAAGCACTTCCTTCTGTTACACTAAACCCAAATCAGAAAAAGACAAAAACAAACTAAAAATTCTAAGTAAAACTAAATGCTGTGGTTAGTGACAGAGGTGGATGTACATACTACAAATAAGTATATACAATTACTAATGAAGTTTTACTAATTACAAATTGTGTTTTGGAGTTTTTATTTATGTTTTTGCATACAATAGTGACATAGGTAGTAATACTGCACATAACAATACTACTGCATAAGTAGTGACATAATTAGTGATATTGCACATAATGAGATTATTACGCATAATGAGATTATTGCACATGTTAATTATTCAGGTTTTCTGGGAATTTATCCACTTTGGAAATGTTAGGCAATGGTACAATAGTATCGCAATTTTCCCACGTATGTGAATACTCTCTGCTGCCATCTCTGTCTTGCTGCCATCTTGCTGCCATCGGCTACTTTCATACCTAAATGAAAGACTATTAAATACATTTAAAATATATTCAGTGATATTAAACTAATAAATAGTAATATTTAGTGCCACGGTATCATGTAGAAAAAAATATTATTATGCTACACTGTATCTCTGTTTTCCTAAATGAAAGTAAGTAAGATTTTGGACAGAGTAATCTGCTCCTAGATCAGTCCTCTTCATCACTGGTGTCTTAAAAGACTGCCTGAGCATTGAAACGAGCAAAAATGAGCAAAGTGTGAGAGATCAAACAGTTTATCTATCATTTCAGGTCTTTTACTGTTTTATTAACGATGCCAGCGTGCGTCTGAGACAGGGTTTATGTTGCTGTACTGAAGGGTGTATCTTTAATCTGTCTGCCTCTGGTATGTCTGCGTTCAGGTTTCAGTTCTGTTTAGTGCAGAACCCCTTTATGTTTCTCCAGGTAAACCCTCCACAGGGGGTCTGATATACTGGACACATCACATCTAGTTTCTGGCACTAGGAGCCACGCCATACTTTGAACAAATATTTTTGTTAGCAAGCCATGCCCATCACTGCTTTTTGATTGGTCAGAATATTGTCATCACAACAGATGGGCTTGGAAAGAGGCCATTTGTTTACTGTGTTCAAAAAATCAACAGTGGATGTAAAAATTAGCGAATGGGACATCGACTATATAAAAGCACTACTGTCTGTTTGGGCTGAAGATAAATTTCAGTGCCAGATTTTAATGGTGTTTTTAGTTTTTGGCCAGTGGCCAGCAGAGGCCGCTGTTTTGAATTTGGGGGGTTTTAGTTTGCTAATGGGTATTTATTGTGTCTTTGTTCACGTGTCAGCTGTCTTTAGTTTTAGTTAAGTGATTGGGGATTCTAATTGGTTTGTGTCTCAGTGTGCTTAGTATTTAAGTTCTTTGTGTTCATGTTTAGTTTGCTGGCCAACCCTCACTAACCCTCACTATATCCCTCACGTTCCTAGACCTTATGTCTTGTTTGTGTCTGTGTATTTTGAGTTGAAAGGCCCTCGAGCCTTCCTTTGTTTTTGGTTATTGCCTGTATAGTGTCCGTGCTCTATGTTTAATAAAAGTCCTTCATTAGAACATGCTCTATGCGCCTCGCCTCACTTCCTGAGCACCACCCTCTGTGACAGCTGTGAGAAATGCAAAGGTGACCCAGGACCTCGCAGAAGAGTAAGCTGGGTTAGATTTTCATCACACGGCTGAACATCGCAGGAAAGAAAAACCAAAACAAGACAATAAATAATAAAAGACCACAATAACAAAAGCAGCTCTCACAGAAAAAGCTTTGGCTGGTTTGACTCCATGGACACAGTTTTGGGACGACCGGCCATAAAGTTGAGTCAGAAACTCCATTACCAGCCTGAGACATGCTTTAGACAGAGCTCAGTTCTTGTACTCAAGTGGAAAAGTGCAGAAAGAGTCAGATTCCTAATCTATTCTTATATGCTCCTCTGAAAAATGAAAAATAACACTGCAATCACTGCAAGTCCAATGACCAGTACTGAGTGTCTGTTACTGCAATTTGGCAAAGTTAATATTTTGAACACGAAGAGTACAGATCTGTGCTTGAAGTGCAACGAATGTTAACTTGTCAGTTCATGCAATTTATATGGAAGTTCCCCCAGTTTGTGTTGGTGCTTGAGGTGTCAGGTGTCATTGCTGAGCTTTGTTTGGTGTTCCTTTGTCACATAGAACCAAAGGTACTGTGATTTAAATAACATGTAATAATAATAACCGCTACTGGGGTTTCAAAAATGGTGTCACATACAAATCAGCTTCGAGTTTAAGGTCCGCGCGAGCTGCGAACTGGAGTATTGAGATCGGGGCTGTCCGAACGATCAGGTTTACCGATATATTGGGCCATGGTACCGATATCATATCGGATCGGGCCCATCTCTAATTTATATTTACTGAAATAAGTTCTGAGTTCTGAGGGTAAACACCAGTTCTAGGCTGTTTTACACTGTTTATATTTACTGAAATCAGAGTTTACAGATACATTCTGAGTTCTGAGGGTTAATACAGTGAGAGACTGGCACACTGAGCCCCTGCATGAACAAGAGGAGCAAAACATGTCGTGGAGGCTCAGTGTGACGCAGACACGAGAACAGGCTGTTTATGCCAGAATCCCAATTAATCATGAATGAGGCTGATACTCATGCCTAAAGGTTTTTCCTGCTAAAGAATGGATGGATATTCGAGATGCTGCTCTGTGGATTTCAGCGCAGGCCTCGGTCTTATGCTGATGGTTCCAGAGGGGAACCCTCAGGCCCTGATTGGCTTTCAGGAACTGGCTTTCAGGAACTGATCTGTCATTTTTATTCAGTAACATCATCATGAAATTTGTCCAGTCAGGCTTATTTCTCGATGGTGTCTTCTGGTTCACTGTATTGTGGAGATACCCTGCATGCCCAGGATAGCTTTGATCTCTCAAGGCATGGACTCCAATAGACCTCAAAAGGTTCTGTGGTTTCTGCAGCAGCGGCAGATCCTTTACATATTTTAAGGGATAAAGGTGGGCCTCCATTGATTGGACTAGTTTTCCAGCTATAGTTGAAATCTGGGCTAATTTAGAGAAGATATAATGATTATATTTGTTTTTGCAATGTGGTTTCATTTTCATTTTCATTTCTTTCATTGTCTCCAGCATATTTTTAAACCAGGGAATGGCCTCTTTTTAAATCGTGATGCTGCAACACTGATTTCCTGGGTTTTCACGCTACGAAAAGGTGAACCTGTGACCTCTGCAGTGACCTCTATTGTCCAGTGAGTAAAGTCAGAAACAGGAGTGTGTAATAATGTGGGCGAGAGCCCAGCCCTCACTTTTACCCCGGTTCTGTATTTACAGGCCTTCTGTACAGTCATCGATTACAGAGGCAGTAACTTTCCTCCTGACACACTTAAAGTGGCTCTGTTGCCATGACGACGCCATGCCTGCCACAGCTGAGCACAGCTGCAGCTTTACTATATACACACACACACACACTCACAAATATATACACATATAAACACACTCACATACACACACACACACACACACACACTCACGTATACACGCACACACACACTCACAAATATATACACATATAAACACACTCACATACACACACACACACATATACGCACACCCATACACTCACACACAAACATACACACAAACACACATATGCTCACAAAAACACACACTCACATACACACACTCACACACAAACACATGCACTCACTCAAACAGACACAAACACACTCACTCAAATGTACAGAGACACACACACACACTCTCAGACACACACACTCATACATCCACACAATTACACACACACAGACAAAAACACACTCACAAGCACTTAACCACACGCTCAGTTATTCACAAATACACACACAGTCACTCACTCTCACACACTCACTCACACACACAGATTCACACACACACACACACACACACACACACACACACACACACACACACACACACACACACACACACACACA
>JBBMFX010347328.1:0-18499 GCA_037832545.1 Rhabdalestes septentrionalis
ATTGGGGGGGCGTTGAGAATGAGACAGCTGAGAGGGGGGCATTCAGACGCAAATAGGGGGCGTCAATTCTATTAGTTCGAATTTTTAAGCATATACAATAAACAGATTTTGTTAATTTCAACACTAAATAATAAATTATGATTAGAAGAATAATTAGAAATAAATAGGCAGACCAGCGCCTGGTGCTCTGACGTCCCTTCGCGGTTAAAATCTCACAGCCAATCAAAATATACACAAGCAAAGTTATGTATTGATGTTCTGCATGTGACGTTCACTCCAAACTTTTCATGAACACACATGTGTTACGAGAGCTATCGAAAAATCATGGCGTGTCCAAAGAAAACAAGTCTGAATTCTTTCTCTTGGAATCATCCATCAAATCAGATGGACCACGGATCTGCGCGAGACAGCTTTTCATTAACTGACAGCCACAAAAACAGAGAGAAACAGGCTGTGTCAGCGTGTCTTCCTCGTTTAACCAGTTAGTGGTGAGAAAGCAGGCACACCCATCACATTAAAATGTTGATAAAAATTTTTGTTGCCAAATAATCCTTGTGTGTGACTAGAATTTGTCATTTAATTTAGGTTCAAAGTCAATCTGCACGTTAAAACAAAACAAAAAAGTGAGCTTTCTTGGTTCATATATATATTTTTGTGACATGACTGATTCCCAGGTCAAATAAGTTCGAGAACCATTTCGGTTGTGCCCACAACGATTGTCACTGGCTAATCGGCAGATAACTAAGTGGAAAATCGAGGAGATGGCATCAGCAGGGGTGATCGAGCCATCAAATATCCCATCACCGGCAGTGCTGGCCATCATGCATGAAGCTGGGCCAGGGGTGGACTTGGAAGGGTTGCGACGAGAGCAAGAGTGTGACCCCACTCTAAACCAGGTACGACGGTGTGTGGAACAGTCACGCTGCTGGGATACCTGCTGCAGACTCAGAGCTATAAGTCAACTGATCGCAGTGGTAGACATTGGAATTAAGGCAAATTCTGTGTTATTGCTACTGGCAGCACCCAGAACGGACCGGAAACGGCGGGCTCTGGGGTCCGGGCTGGGAACAGACCTGAAGCAGCTGGCTCTAGAGTTCCGGAATTAGAACTACTTATCTGTGCCAAACTTTTCATTCACACATTTCCATGCTTCATTCGGGTCAGTGAAAATCTTCTCTCCTTCACTGTACAACTACTGCAACTTTGCATGATAAACAATGCCGAATTTCATGCCGGGTTTATCCCAAAGAATCTGCCCTACTCTGGCAAAGGCTGCACGGCGTTTGACCACCGCCGAGGAATAGTCTCTGAAGATCTGAATGGGGCGACCGTAAAGTGATCGTTCTCTGTGATGCTAGTTTTTGAGTGTTTTCCATGGTATGGCCAGAATGTATCTGAACAATGAATTGCCGTGGTGGGTCACTGTCCTCTGGCCGGGAACGAAAGCTCGATGAGCTCAATCCAGGACTGGCTGTTCCCCCAGTCCAAGCACCTCCATGAGCAGCTTAGCTACAAACTCTCTGGCCTCTTGACCATTTTCCATGGTCCTTCTTGAATTCCGGCTATTCTTATATTTTGCTTATTAGAACAGCCTTAAAGATCCACACATTTCTCCGTTAGATCTGACACCTGCTCAGTCAGGGTTTTCATATCAGCTTGTAATTTCGTAACCGCATCTGCCGAGGAACTGGCGTTCTGTTCGAGATGCTCAACATGGTGATCATTTATGGTCCGCTGTATTGCATCAAACTTCCCATTGATTTTCATTTCCAGCGTCACTACCTCTCCGTTCATACTTTCTTTAATGTCAGTTTTAACCATTTCTAGCTCTTCTCGGAGGGATATGATTGCCTGTAGCACCGGGTCGCCTCCCCTCCCGCACCCATGTTATCGGCTGAGTTTTCTCCCTCAGTGAGTTCTTTCCTGTTTTCTTCACAAGCATTTATAAACATGCAAATTACAACTTATCTTGAACATATGCAACACTATAAAGAGTTTTAGAGCACTAAAGAGCTTTATGTTGTCTTGCTTTAATGGAATTTAAATGAAGATTAGCGGAGGTCTGAACCAATGTCTTACTCCATCTTCAATCTGGAAGTCTCCCATTATTATGTGTTTTAATGTATGTTATTTTTGTGGCTTCTCATCTGTAACCATCCTCCAGAGTGTTACCTGCTGGAGGGTAGCGATGGACGAGAGGGGTGCGGTGGTGTTGGAATTGGGTGTTGTACTGGAGCATGCCAGTTGGGGGCATAGTACAAACTGTGGAAGTCTGTATTTGAGGCTGTGAAGCTGAAAATAATAAGGACTTGCTTTAAGATCAGCTTGTCTTGGCATTCTCTCTCACACTCGCCACAATAGTTATTACACATTTTGTTCAACAACTGGTCAACCAGAATTGCAAGACAATCCAGTAATATTCATATACATATATATTCATGTTCACTAAGGGGAAAACTGCAGTACACAATGTAAACATATACTGACAGAATGTCTGTTATACACCTCATATGTCTGTATATCCACTCAAGCTGTATTCTGTTTAACTGGTAGCATGATGGTACCTTTATTTGTGTAAAACCCATAAAGCACTTGTGGAAATGAACATAGCAACTGACAGGGGTTATTTTCAGTTCATACTGATATATTGTTATATTTTTGACAGTGTCTTTATTATTTCAGCAAACACCTAGTGACAATTATTATTTTGTTATTACTATTTAATGACTGTTAATGATTATCATTTTGTATACATTATAAGTGTCTAGCAACTGGTTGTTTATATACAAAATTACATTCAGAACATGGTTAGCTAATATTTTGTGCTGTGTTGTATGTGCATGTGTGCAGGGGGGTGGGGGGTTAAAACAATATTGTAATAATATCATTCGTGATTAGAGAATTGTTGTGACATAAAATTTTAATGTGCCTATCAAAGAAATCCTCACCATTAATAAATAAGAAACAGAATGTAAAAGCTTTACAGCAGCCCACTAATCATTCAAATGGTTTTAGTGAGCATTATTGCACTGATTTAGGCATCTGTCTCAGCTTTTTAATCAACCTTTTGAATTGGAGTGCCATTGCATTTCAATTAACTAACTTGACACCAGTCTGAGTGATCGACACACATGCACTGACTGAGGATGCACCCTTGTTTTGCTGAATCATACTTGCTATCTGCCTTACATCTGCAGAATACATTAATCAAAGATCCAGCAGAGACGCAGCACAATTAATGCACAGCTATACTGTGGTGCTTCCAAGTCATGTTTTGTCTGATCACAGATATAATGTTGTTCCCTAGGAGTGTCGGCAAAGAGTGCTACACAGCACTTTCCAAAGAAGCCAAAAGGCCAGAAGGTTTGAGGCTTGTCTTTGTGCTGGTTGGCATATTTTAAGCAAGATACCGTGTGCATTTAGATAGTAATGGCTTTTTTCTGAAAAGACGACCATGCAGCCCATTTTCTTTAAGTGTCTCTTTATTGTGAATCTTGAAATAGCCACACCACATGTTTTCAGAGTCCAGTATTTGTGGGTTTTTTCTTTGCATCCCAAACAATTTTCCCAGCAGTTGTGGCTGAAATTTTAGTTGGTCTGCCTGCAATTGGTTTAGTTTCAACAGAATCCCTAATTTTCCACTTCTTAATTAGAGTTTGAACACTCCTGATTGGTATTCTCAATTCTTTTGATATGTTCTTATATCCCTTTCCTGGGTTATAGAGCTAAACTGACTTTTCCTGCAGATCCTTTGACAATTGTTTTGCTTTCCCCATGACTTAGAATCCAAAAAACATCACTGCAGCACTGGATGAAAGATGCAAGGGTCTGTCAGGGTTCCAGAAACTCACTGAAATTTTATACACAACCACTTATTATAAGCAAACAGATCACAAGAGAAGATGGTTTCCTTTAATGCTTGCCATTCATACCTGTTTATTGCCAAGTTGTGTGCATGTTGTCAGGCCAAATCACCTGGGTATGTAAACTTTTGATCAAGGTCATTTTGGTAGTTTGTGTTGTGATTATGATGTAAAAAGTGTATACACAATTGTTTGACAATAAATGGCTTCAGCCAACCACCAGCCATAAGTGAAAGAACATGTTTGTGTTCTTTGTGTCATTCATATTCTCTTTAAGAAATCATAAATTCTGCCAGGGTATGTAAACTTATGAGCACAACTGTATGTGTAAAATAGTTTTACACTAACACATTTTTTAAGCAGGTTTGTACAGAAATGTATTTAAGAGATAACTTAGAGGGAGGTCCTTAATTACAATTTTTATGACTGATTCATGTCAATTGGAAGAACCTTCAATAGGTATAAAGAGCTCTCACACACTGAAAAATAACAACTTAAAACTTCCTACCAAAATCTTTACATTACATGAAGACCTTTTTTGAAACTTTCTTTGCACTAACACATCATTTTCAACAATTTCCATTTCCCTCTAAAGAGAAAACCATAAAATTTCTCACTGCTTCACGTGATGAATGGGTTAAATGCACATACAACTTTTTCTTAATTAGACTCAATCTATTATATGATATTTTGAAATACTTAAAAACATTTTGGTGAGCTCAAAAATAAGTCAAGGGCATTTTTGTCCTCTACAGTTAGATGAGTGAGTATGTTTGCACCACTAGCCTAAGTTTAAACTAGAAGCCTGTATTACAGGTACAGATTGTGAGATCCTGGGCTATAGCAAGGCTTGGTGACACAGAAATATTTTTTTGCAAGCAAAAAATACACACACACTCATCCTGCCCCAAACCACAAAAAAAACATACACTGTTCCCTCATAGATGTGAGCAGCTCCTTAGTTGGCAGCAAAATTGTGAAAACCTGGACAGATCTGGCCCCTCATAGGTGTTTGCCCTCCTCATCCACATTCTGGTAGCAGTGTATGAGTCGCAGGCCTGTATGTGGACCTCATCAGATCACAGAAGGCCAGTTTATGCACTCAAATTTGCATTAGCTGCTCTGGCTAAACATATGATTACAGAGCAGGTCTCCTTTGTTCTGTCCATCCTCTGAGATTAGTGCCACGTTCATGGCCTTTTCTGACCATTCCACTAACCCACCAGTGACTGCCATATATGAGAGTTTACCAGAGTGGTCCCAAAGTATTTTTTCAGCAGTCACAACCATAGTCTTATCTGGCAGACAAAGCCTTGAGGCTTTTTATTGTTTTTCATTAACTGGTAATAGCACATAGTCCATTAGTTTCACAATGCTGATATTAATTTATATGCATCTATCAAAAGTAATGTTACACATTTACTGTGCAAAAAAAAAAATTTCTCCATTAGTTATTGGATTAATCGAATAAAACCAAGTTGATCAGCATGACCATTTGGAAAAGACACAGCCAGGCTAGATAACTGGTAACCTTGTTGAATCTGAACATCACTAATATCAAATAAAATATATTCCAGAATAGATAAGAAAGAAAGATACATTATGTTTCCCCAAAAGTTCAGAAAACACAATGCTAACTAAGGAGAACATAAAAACCTGTCATTACTAAAAAAATTAATTGACTGATTCTGACAATTAATGTGAAACATCCAAAGTCTTTCTGAGTTATTTATTCTATGTAGTCCACTGCCTTGAATGACCTGAAACCAGATGTCACTCTTTTTTCTTTTTTTTTAATGTATCACCATGCACTAACTGAAGCATATTTGTAAAGCAGGGGTTGTCTTTGTGTGACCTTGAAATCTCTTTTCCATCAGTCTGTCATGCTCAAGAGGACAGACAAAATGTTTAACAGATTAATGAAGGGCGTGGTATTGCCCTATCACCAGAATACCCTTAGCAAAAAGCATGGACATGACTGTCTTTTAGATCAGTTTCAATGTGGCATGTTTCAGTCACAGATATATGATCTACCCATGTTCTGGGGAATCAATGAAAGTATTCCATTACATATAGCATTTCACCACCTCATCATCTATAACAGAACTGCAGAGTAGTATCTCCAACAGGCTCAGATGAAAGTCCTGGACAAAACTATTTACAGCCCTCTGCAGCTCCTGGTGTATTTCAGATTGGAGCTGTTAGCCCTTGGACACTAAGAGCTACTATTATTGTGTTGCTATAATATTTACATGTGTGTACACAATTTCAGATTTATTTATGTAATAAATAAATAGATCCAGTTTGCATTCTGCATCAACAGCTTTAAATCTGCACTTCCAGCCTCTTAGATTTTTATTAGACATTTATTGCCAAGGTACAAATGTATAGGATCGTTTTTCATACTGCAAAATAAGACTCTATGCAAAATGAACTCCATCCAAACATTGTAATGTCAGCTCCACCTCAGTCACGCCCCCAACACAGCTCCTCCCCTGAGTATTATGTCACAGCCCTGGGCACATAGAGTGTGCATGCATGTGTCGTCAGGTGCCTAAGCAACCCAGATTAACACCAGAGCCTGGTTAGCTTATTAGCAGGGTTGCTAGGTATCGGATGACAGGTCCATCTGTCTTGTGTATTAAGTTAATTGATTGTAGTTACTTGTGGTATTGTCTGCTTTGTGTGATTGGGTGTCTGAGACCTTAGGTGTGTTTAAAAACGTGCTGATCCCAGGAGTACGTTGCACGGTCACCAAGCCCTTACTTTGAGCTCATTAGTGTTTGGGCCCAGAGGCTGGGAGGATTTCAGTTTTAAATTGTGCTTCTCAGAGGAAATGGAGCATGAATACAAGAAAGAACTTCTGTTTGTCACCCACTTTTCCAAGTGGCAATGCGCAATAAGATTCTACACTGCCTGCATGTGTTTCTGGCTCTTTGTATTCTCACATGGACTGAAAGAGTATGTGTTTGTCATCTTGAGCTTCCCCTTCTGTTTTAGTGTGTGTGACAGGCATGAACAAGGAATCCCACACTGCACTAATGCCACATTTGTATTGTTTTGTTACAGCCTCTTTCCCAGCCTCTCTGCATGACACATACAACTATAGAAAGTATCTATGTTTAGGTTTGAGTTTGTACGTGCTGGTTTTTGTGTTTTAGTGAATGTTGTTGAATAAATGAAAACTACATGTGTGTCCTCACACACCCACTGTGACAAACATCGTTTTATGCAGAAAATCATTTTGTGCAGAAAAGCAACCTCATGATTTCAAGTCTAGTCACCTATAGGTATTCATTTAACACCAAAGGAAATTTCCTTATATCAGAAGCAATCTTGACTACACACAGAGTGAGTTGAAATGACTACTTTCTCTCTTGCCTTGACTCTCCCACCCTCCCCTCTCTCTTTCTGTTAATATAAATGAGGCAATTCAAGCAAATCTTCATTATTCCACATTGTCTACACACACACACCCATTCACACAGCTGGTGGCCTGGTGGTTAGGGTGTTGCACTTGCAAATGGTGGGCCATATTTTCAAATCCCAGGACTACCAGTGGCACCACTGAGGTCCTCACACACAGTTTGAAGCCTCTGCACAGCCAGCTGCCCACTGCTTCACTTAGTGAATGGATTAAATGCAGAAAATAATTTCACACTGTTCACACTGTGTGCTGGGCTGTGCTGTGCTGTGTCGTGGTCTGTTCAAAAATGACCACTTTATGCCCTTTTTAATTCCAAAATGTCAATCTACTCTTTTTTTAAATTTTATACATGTAGTCTATAACTATTTCAGCCACCTTTATGTTCTTATATATTGTCACTGTCCAAAAATCAATCATTATCCAACGATCTGTGGTTGATTGTGTATTGTGATGCCATCTGCAATTTGAAACATATGGTTTAGGCTCTTGCTGATGAAGACTCAGCCCCTGCACAAGCCAGGGAGGCCATCAGCACCCCTGACAGCTCCCTGGATCAATTGCATCAGATCCATGGACAGCTCCCTGAGTCAACAGCCCTGCATGTGGCTACAGGATAAGCAAACTTTCACAGGCCACACAGAGCAGTCCACTTGACCTAGTCATTTTTTCTCCATAAACGTGTCACTTATGTCACTTACCCATAAGGGGAAATATTTGTCATGGTTTTCTGGCATAGCAATTAATGACTAAACCTTATGAGGTGAGTCTAAACCAGTGCCATACAATATTGTATTAAACTGAATAAGAATGTTGCCTGGGTTCTTTAAAGCATCTATCTTCAATATAAATGGCAACATAAGAGTGGCCTGACCACTATGGACACTTTATGGTCAAATAAAGCTGATATAAAGAGCTTTCATTAGCATCTCTGTATTGCCCACATTTTTCCACACAAACCTAAAAATTGTGACTCCATACAAGAGATGGGTTCACTGCCAGAATTACTGTACATAATAGATACAAACAGTTTAATTCTCACTGAGAATTTAGTGAGCTGAGTTTCAGAACATTTTTCCACCTAAGGAAGTATGAGCCTACTCTGTCATAATATCCTACAGCAGTTCTTCTTAATTAAACACACAGCTGTCTAGCAGCAAATTAGCACCTCTTTGCCCTGACAATCATACAGAATACCTTGTGCATAAGAGAAGAAAAGGCAATATCACATCATATCATTCCTCAGCACTCATGCCCCTTTCACAATTTGCCTAGTGAGTTGTTTGGAACACACACTTTTAAATCAAATTGGATTTTTGAAGTGATGCCATCCAGAAAGGACCTCTGGCTCCTTTAAGGACCATTCTTCTAAATACGGTATTTTGTGTGTCATGTCTGGTTCCCCTCAGTTACGCCCCCAAAGTAGCTCCTCCCTTGAGTAGTAGGTCACAGCCCTTTGCAAGTAGTATGTATATGTGTGTTGTCAGATGCCTAGACAACCAGAGTCACACCTGAGCTGAGCTATCTTATTAGCAGGGTTGCTAGGTATCTGTCTTGTGTTTAGACTGATTGGAATGGATTGTGGTGTGATTGGCTGTTGGTAATGCTAGATGTGTTTATAAGGCCCTCGATCCAATGGTATGTCGCATGGTCACAAAGCTCCTAAATGGAGCCCTGGAATGTTGGGTCTTTGGGGTTGGAAATGAAGCTTTGGACTCATGCTCGTTTCAAAGGAAAGGTGCTTGTGAGTAAACAAGAAAAGAAACTGTTGTATTGCAACCTGCTCTCTGAGGAGAACAGGATCTCAGAAACTGTATGTTTGGCAGCAAGCCCGCTACAAGGAGTGGGATCCTTTACCGTTGACTTCGTAACGCGAGCCCCGTCACGAGAAGTGACTGTGTGCTTTATTCAGATTTTCCATTTGTGTGTGTGTATGTCACAGGTGTGAGCAAGGGATTCATCACAGAAATCTTATTTATTTAAGTCCGCATCACACTACCCACCGTAGCAGTGCGTTTTGAGCATTTAAAAAGGTTTACAATTTGTGTAATACATTCTAATTATTCATAAATATCATTAAAACATTTTACACTATTAATGTTTTTCCCCTAGAATGATATCTTTATTTCATGTAACCATATGTCTTTGCTGTGTTCTATGACGTAAATCTGCCCACAATGTTCATAACTGTATGTTTTATATCTGGATTTTTTCTATCTCCAGTGTAAGATAAACTTTTGGGTTTTTTTTCTTGACCTTTTGCCCACACGATAATATGCAGAAATAATCCTCAACCTGTTATTATGACATTTGAGTTGCTGTCACTGCCCATGACAGCACTGCCCTCAGGATTTGTGCTGAATTTCCACAATGCAGCAACAGATTTGACCATTTTGCTCACCTCACTGACCATACAACTAGAAAGCACTTATACTGCACTTTATGTTAACTGAACATCTGACCCTCTGCTACAGAACATTTCATTGTGGCTATTCACACAGCAGCACTCAAATAGTCATCAGGAGGTGATTACAGAAATTGTGGTGCCCTTTATGTGCAAATAGTCTGAGAGTCAGCGTGTACATGAATACTGAACTGCAAGGCAGGATAACACTCACATTTGCAGCCTGAGCTAGTTCTAATGACACACAGGGCTCATACATTTATGTTTGTAAAATAAATAAAGAGATCAGGCTGACACATATGGATTACAAGACAAGAAAACCATTACCAAATGTCAAGATCCATAAATAGGCCATGCTGCATTTGAATAAAAATAGTTTATGTAAATGGAATAAACGTTGTGTTTGACCAATTGTTATTATTAGTCTAGATCTGATTCCTTATGTTTAAAAAAACTATGTGTAAAAAACTTGTGTACAAACAATAGGGTTAGTGTTAAGTTTAACTATAAAACAAGCATGTTAGACTTGCTAAAATAGTAAGTAAACAAGTCTAATGTTTTCAAGGCTCTACATCCAGCCATGTCCGAACACATATTAAAAGCTTAAGTAAGCTTAAATAACACTAACATCACATAGACACATAATGGTGACAAACACACTTTCTGGCTGTTAGCACTCATACTGGAAGAAGTGCTTAGACTCTATATATCAAACAAGCCTGGAAAATACCATAACACCAAGCACATTCAGAAAAAGGCAAAGTAGATTACTAGGTAAACACAAAACTCAGTACTGAAAATAGTACATGAGCTGATAAAGTGAGCTGATTTAATCTTTAGCTAATTTTTATATAGACATAAGTGCTTCAGTTTCAGTTTGTGTTTTTAATCTAAATCCACTGATATTGAATGTATATACACAAATGTAACATGCTTGACTTGTTTCCTTAAGCAATTGTTTTTTAAGTATGTTGTCTGTCATTCTAGAAATATAATGTTTAAAATTGTGGTATAATTGCATGAATCCACTTTAGATTAAGCTGTACTATACACTGGGATGCTGGTTTGTCTCAATCTCTTCACCAGGCAGTGTCATCTCCTTGTTATTTGTGTTAACACCGAAGAGAGGCAACCTTGACAGGCATGTCTGGAGATTAAATGAATAGGGGCAACAGTTCATAATATTTGAGCCATCACCATTCTCATTACTAAACAAGTCTGGCTAAGAATATTCTTCCTAAAATAGGTTGACCTTGTTGCCATCCTTTGATCAAATTAAAATGGAGGAACATTCTTAAGTAGCAAGAGAGTCTGTCTATACATAAAAGCAGACTTTTAACTACAATAGATTTCAATGAAGAGGTTTTGCCTAAAGAAAATGTTCCTTTCATCTTATTTGGTCAGGTAATAATCCTGCATTGTCTTGCATTAGGAGGAACCCAGGGCCAACCACACCAGCATATGATCTCACAAGGGGTCTGAGGATCTCATCTCAGTATGTTATGGCAGTCATGCTACCTCTGGTGAGCACACGGAGGGCTATGTGACCCCCCAAAGAAATGCCAACCCCACACCATTACTGACCCACTGCCAAACCGGCCATGCTGGAGGATGTTGCATGCAGCAGAATGTTCTCTACGGCGTCTCCAGATTCTGTCATGTTGGTCACGTGTTCAGTGTGAACCTTCATCTGTGACGAGCACAGGGTGCCAATGGTGAATTTGTCAGTCTTGGTGTTCTCTGGCAAATGCCAAACATCCTGCATGGTGTTGGGCTGTAAGCACAAACCCCACCTGTGGACGTCATGTCCTCATACCACTCCCATGAAGTTGGTTTCTGACCGACACATGCACATTTGTGGTCTGCTGAGGGTCAATTTGCAGGGCTCTGGCAGTGCTCCTCATGTTCCTCCTTACACAAAGGTGGAGCTAATGCTCTGCTAATGCTATGCTAATGTTAATGCTATTCTTACATAAATTTGAATGCTAACATTATGCTAATGCTAATGCTACACTTGTGCTATGCCAATGCTATGTAGGAGATGGTTGGTATGTATGTAGATCCTTAGTGGCAGGCCCTTTTAAAATTTCTTCAGCAATTTTGTATTATTTCTTATTATAATATATTTTTACTAATATTTTTAACAATAGTATTGTTGTTGTTATTACTGTTATTATTATTATCTAATACTGAAGAATATGCATAAATACAAAGAGTCACTTGCAACTGGGGGTATATATAGACTTTAATTTATGTGATATGAATATACCACTACACACTACCAGTACGGCCTCTGCCACATTATTATAGCACCTAAACCCTGCAGGAACAATACTGTACTAAATCATCCCCTCCCTCTCACTTCACACTTTGAGTTTGTGATTGTGAGAATATCACAGGAACATAATGGCAGAAGTAGCAACATGTCTGAGGAAGGCAAAAGCAGCTAAGTGGGATCAAATTCTCTCTCTGAGAGACCAGCAGAGCACCACTAATGCAGTGTCATCCTGATCCTGCCTTAGCCAACAGAGTAGCTTGAGCAGCCTGGTGCATATTCTCCCCTTTCACTATTATGATGCTCCCTCAAGGCTGCAGGACTTGATCACAGGGCCACATGCATTTATACATCCATTTATATAAATTATTTTGCTATGTTTTCGAGCATGATAGGATTGAATAGTTTCACGTAGAGACAATAAACTGGATGTGTATTAATGAAAAAAAAATGGCCTCATCTAAATCCTGCATGATGCTTCTAATTTGAATTTTTCACAGGAGAGATTAAGTGTGAAATAGAGGCAGAAGTGTTCTGTCATACACTAAGCAATAACATGCTGCTTGACTAGTGTTGGGTGTGTAATGATTTCAGTAGAATATCAAAATAATCTTGGTTAAACATGATTTCGCCATAATGACACAACCAAGTCTGTAAATTCAGTGTTTTCAATTTTAATTTAATTTCTAAATTTGTGCTTTATTATCCAGCAGAATTCAACACTGACAGTGTGTGTGTGTGTGTGTGTGTGTGTGTGTGTGTGTGTGTGTCTCTGTGTGTGTATAACTACTTCAACAGACATGAAGACATTTTGACTGTGCAGCAAAATCAAAAGACCTTACACCAGAATGAAAATCATATTATACTATACTACTCCAGTTCTGGGGGAAATAGTTATTTGATCCCCTGCTGAATTTGTAAGTTTGCTGACTTGAAAAACTGTAGGTCTCTAGTTTATGATGTTGTTTATTAATAGAAACAAAATATCAACTAAAAAACAAGTTATAAATTGGTTTGCATGTCATTGATTGAGATACGTTTTTTGTCTTCCAGACTTCAGACACCTACAGACTGGCTGTCTGCCCATGTTGCACACAGATAACAATCAACCCAGGGGTGCCGCCAGAAATCTTGGTCCTCATGACAGATTAGAATTTTGGCCCCCGCCTTTATTAAAATAATGTTACGGGCCCCTAACAGGGCCCCATGTCAATGCTGGGCCCCTAGAATCTTTCTAAACTTTCCCCCCCTGACGGAGCCCCTGAATCAAACTATCAATTACTGATACTCCTGATTTTAACTTGCTTTGTGTATAAAGCACACCTGTCCACAGAACCATTTTCTTCCATTCCAACGTCTCCACCACCATGGGCAAAACCAAAGAGCTGTAAGAGGACGTCAGGGACAACATGGTAGACCTGCACAAGCTGGAATGGATTACAAGACCTTTAGCAATAAGCTTGGTGAGAAGGTGACATTAGTTGTTCTGATTATTTGGTAATGGAAGAAAAATTGCTTTCAGTCTGGAGGATCTTGTCTCATGGGGTGAGGATGATCATGAGAAAGGTGAGGAATCAATCCAGAACTGGGTGGAGGTAGCTCAGTGGTTAGGATACTTGCCTATGGACCATGAGGTCCTGGGTTCAAATCCTGGGATCGAATCCAGCACCACCACTGGGTCCCTGAGCAAGACCCTTAAACCCAGGTTGCTCCAGGGAGACTGTCCCCTGTAGTTAGGGAATGGAAGTCGCTTTGGATAAAAAGCGTCTGCTAAATGCCGTAAATGTAAAAAGGGTGTGAGGAGCCAGCGCTTCAGAGGGTAGCCACTGTCACAATGTTTAACATTTAAAAAAAAAAAAATGGGGTGAGGTCCTGGGATTGAATCCCACCTCCGGCACCACCGACCCCAAGTTGCTCCAGGGAGACAGTTCCCTGTAGTTAGGAATGAAAGTCGCTTTGGATAAAGGCGTCTGCTAAATGCCATAAATAAATATAAATATAGAACTACACAGGAGGAGCTTGTTGATGATCTGAAAGCAGTTGGTAACACACTACATCCAAAAGGTCCAGCTGCTGAAGAAGGCACATGTGCAGCCAGTTTGCAAATGAACATATACATGATTCAGTGAAGGCTTGGGAGAAAGTGGTGTGGTCAGATTAGAACAAAATCAAGCACTTTGGCATCAACTAGACCCGTCGTGTTAGGAGGAAGAGAAATGCTAAGAATGACCTGGAGAACACCATCCCCACAGTCAAGCATGGAGGTGGATACATGCTCAGTGAAATGGAAATCAGTTAATAACTTTTATTTGCTTGATATTCTTTCTCTACATAAAAATGAAACAACATCATAAATTTGAGACTGTTCTAATATTAGAGACTGTCAGCAAACCTCGGCAGCAGATCCAATAATTACTGAACAACCCTGAGGTTAAGTTTAGTATAATTGCTAAATAGCTATGTTTCTTGTTTAATTTGAATATGCCAGGTGCCTTAGACTATTTATAATACTGTGTAACAGTTCAATGTTTTAGACACAAATACTTTTGGAAGGTCTGTGACTTTTAGAGCAGAGCTGTGCTCTTAGAGACAAACAGCACAAATATTTGTGTGCCAGTCACACTAGAGAGCAGGGGCAGAGGCGATCCTAGGGTCTGTTGGGGCCCCAAGCAAAAATTCACTGGGGGACCCCCTCTAACAAGTTTTTTACCATAGTTTAAAGTGTCAGTTCTCATTCGCCATCTAGTGGCTTGGGGGCTCCAAGCAGCGGCCTGCGCTTCTGAGCAGGGGGCACACTCATACACACGCACACACAACACAAACACTGCTGATGAACCAGCATGTCAATACTGCACCTTGTCTGTGCTGAGCTGTAGATTAAAGGCCAGACTCAGTATATACACATACACAGACACACATGACCATTCATGGATTGCTGGAATTTTTCCCATCCAGATGAATGGCCATGTGTCAGTCTGTAATCACACACAACCATATATAAATCTGTTTAAGTAAATCAGATCCACTTCAGTCCCTGAATAAGGTATATAGGATTAGAGAACTTTTTAACTGAGGGGAAAGCAGAAACTTACCATTCACTGTGAGGTGCACCCAGCTGCCATTGTGAAAGGTGTCATATTGCTGCTCCAGCATTAGAACCTTACACTCGTACCAGCCCTGGTCGTCTGAACGCACTCTCTCAATTCGTAGAGATGACTTTCCATGCAGGCTAGCTCGTCCTGTAAGGGGAATGGATACAAATGCATCTCATCACCTCAGTACTAGAAGTGTGGTCGTATTCTGCTCATTCTCAAGCGTTTTTTCACATAAATCAATACTGATTTTTGGTTCAAACTGCTCTACCCATTTCCAATGGCAGCATCAGTGACACAAATATTTTAAACAACATTGCATTGTGTTGCTGTGTGTAACATGAATGTCCCCAAGTTTATGCTATTTTAATGACATTATTTGGCCTTTCGTTTTTCTATTTATGTGAGTGTTTATTTTTACACCAACAACAATAATTTTGTAACTGCTACATAAGGGTTTCAAGGCAGGAAAGTTTATTTTGAAAATAGACTAAAAGAACAGAGAAAATTTCTATTTGGTTTTAGTGATATGCTTGAAAATGGGCACATTTTGTTTGAAAATGGGCAAATAGCATCTACACACAATTAAAATATTTTGATTTAATTGGTAATTCCTGAAAACATGTAAGTGCTGCTGGATCTTGTTTGGTTATTTCAGCCATTTGGTTGAGTGTGTCAGTATACTTTCGGTGCCCCATGTGTGCAGCAACCTGGCATGGCAGCTCCGCTCATTTTTTTTTAGCTTCTTCTTATTTAATACTTCTTTTCCTTTAACTTTTTATTTAACTCAAACCTTTATTTTCTGAAACCATGCACTACGCGTACTAGTTCTGGTCCTCTTCATCTGGTTTTTCCAACTGTTTTCTTCCATGTTTTGCGATCCGGCATGGCTCCTTTGGTTACACTCAAGATCAGCTGATAGCGCTGCACCCTGCAGCGGAGCCGCAAGTGGACAGACCTGACATCCCCAGCGACTTGAGAAGGAAGAGACGTTACAGACCATCTATCCCTTCTATAATTGTGGAAAACATGAGATCTCTCCCTAATAAGATGGACAAGCTAACGGCACTAACGCGTTCACAGAGGGAGTGACGGCAGTGTTGATGCTAATGGAGTCATGGCTAACACCACTAACTCCTGACATGAGTGTGGCACTGCCCAGTTCCAGCTGCTGTGGGCAGACAGGATGAGTGAGAGCAGTAAGAGGAAAGGAGGGCGGCTGACAGTGTTTGTGAATGACAGATGGTGAAATGCTGGGCACATCACTTTGAGAGAGCAACTCTGCAGCAGAGACATTGAGATGTTACCCGCAAGCATGCGACCGCATCTTCCGCGGGAATTCTCGCATTTTATTGCGATAGCAGTCTATGTCACCCCTCGGTCAACATGGAGACAGCCTGCGAGACTCTTTATACTGTGGTCAGCAGACTACAAACACAATCTCATAGGGCCATTTTCTTAATATCTGGTGACCTCAATCATGTGTCTACACTGCCCACATTCACCCAGTATGTGACATGCCCCAACAGAGACAATAAAATACTGGACAAACTCTATGCCAACACAAAAGAAGCATATAGTCCATCACCTCTCCCTCCACTGGGGAGGTCAAATCACAACTTGGTGCCCCTTGCTCCTGTGTACGTGCCCCTAGTACGCAGGGAACCACCAGTCACTCGCACATCTGAGGAGGGCGAGGAGGCTCTAAAGGACTGTTTTGAGTCAACTGCATGGGAGGTGCTCTGCGACAACCCTGGGGAGGACATAGAAAGCCTGGTGACCTGTGTTACAGACTACATCAACTTCTGTGTGGAGAACACTGTACCCACCAGGACAGTATGGTGCTTCTCCAACAACAAACCCTGGAGTATCCCCAAAATAAAAGCCCTCCTCAGAAGAGTCAGGAGACAGAGAGTAGCTGAAAAGGGTGCAAAGGGAGCTGAAAAAGACTGATGTTAGTGAAGTCTGTAGAGGCCTTAGAACCTTCTCAGGCCACAAAGAACAGAACTCCCTGCCAGTGAGGGGGGTGAAGTGGGCCAATGAGTTGAATCACTTCTTCAACTGTTTCGACTAATCCACCAGGCAGTTTTTGACATCAGCTGTGTGCACCCCCACCCCCACTGCTGCTGCTCCACCTCTGACACCTCAGACACTTTACACCTCTTCCATGCACCCTCACTGATCCTCACCCTCAACTACAGCTTCCAGAACACATCCAGCTCACGACTCCAGACTGTCTCTCTCAACCCTCCAGGTTAGGAGGGAACTAAAGGATCTAAAGGAACTAAGGATCAAAGCCAAAAAAGCAGCAGGTCCAGATGCCATCAGCTCAAGTGTTGTCAGGTCCTGCACACATCAACTGTGTGGGGTGATGGAGGTCATCTTCAAACTGAGTCTGAAGCTGGGGAGGGTCCCACAGCTCTGGAAAACATCTTGTGCGGTACCAGTGCCAAAGACTCCATGTCCAAAGGACCTCAAGAGGCCGGTGGCTCTGACATCCCACCTCATGAAGACCCTGGAGTGGCTGGACCTGGCTCAGCTCATCTCTGAAGCTGCTTCTTTTTTGTCTGGGAGCTCTGTGGGAATCATGTTCTTTGATTTCTCCAGTGCTTTCAATACCATCCTTCCAAAAATCCTAAGAGACAAGCTGGAGTTCACAAGAGTGGACCATCACCTCACAAAATTGATTCTGGACTACCTCATCTACCAACCACAGTACACGAGAACAGGGAATGGTACTGGCACCATTACTTTTCACCCTCTACACTGTGAGGGCCTAAGCCATCTTTTATGGTGTGGTCTACTGGGGTAGTAGCATCCCTACTGGGGACAGAAAGAGACTGAACAGGCTGATCCGAATGGCCAGTCCTGTTCTAGGATGCCCTCTGGCCCAGTGGAGGTGGTGACAGGAGAATGGTGGCAAAGCTGTCATCCCTGTTGGACAACATCTTTCACCCCATGCAAGAGGCTCTGAAAACTCGGAGCAGCTTCTTCAGTGGCAGGCTGTGGCACCCACGATGTGGGATGGAGAGATTTCGCAAGTCTTTCCTCACAATGACTGTCAGACTGTACAACAGGGACTTTTGCTGAAAACCACACACTTGTAATGTAACAATATATGTGAAGCTGCCAGGCAGAGCGTGCAATACTATGTATGTGTATGTCATACAAAAGTGCAATATTATATTTTATATTTTATAGTTTACATACATACTAGGGCATTAACACAAAAGTCGACTAGTTGATTAGTCAACTATAAAGGCACTAGTCGACGGCCTCTGAGAGTAGTCGACTAGTTGTGTTTTTTGTTCTCTCTCTCTGCCCTCGCTCATGACAAATTGCAGTCTCTGCCTCTGATTGGATTATGCTGACACGCGCTCCTTGGTTTAACCAATTACTAGAGTCCCTTCATAAAAGGGGCGGAACCATTGGCACGTAGAG
>JBBMFX010347433.1:0-13539 GCA_037832545.1 Rhabdalestes septentrionalis
CCCCCCCCCCCCCCCCCCCCCCCCCCCCCCCCCCCCCCCCCCCCCCGGCCCGGGGGTTGGGGACCGCTGATGTAGAGAATGTAAAAAGGACCACATTTATGTCCACTTTTGTGCATCATTGTGGGAGACATCGATATTTACTTTTCAGTCTGCCACAGTTGTTTCGTTCTCATTTGTCTGTCCACTAGATGGAGCCAGATAAACGTTTTTAGGGAATCTCCACATCTGCTGCTGACTCTGACTCTGAAATCACATGTTCCAATAGCAAAGTTTAATCCAACCCCAGACACTCTTCTGCCTTAGGATATTTGATCTCATTATGGCAACATCAAGTTTCTTCTACGCTTCTGACCAAATGAGTTTGTGGAAACTTTTTATCAAAGGCCACAAATCGCACTACATAAACATAAAATATATACAGCAAGTATGACTCCAATAAGCACCAACATGGCAGCAGTGGCATTTGCCAGCAAAAGATCTTTAATTTCAACATGTTTATGTAGATTTCTTCCTCCTTCTTTGAAGCATGTGCTGCTCTGCCCCTCACACTCCTCATGAACGTCATGTTTTCACATACATGCCCTCAAAGATTAATCACTGTTTGACTATTGAAACCTGGTGCAAAAGAGAAAGTGTAAAGTTTGGGTTTCGTATGCTGAAACTTCATCAAGAACCCTGTCTAAGTTGGCCCTAGGTAGGATATAGGAGGAAATTCACAATAGCCAAAGTTGGGTTCCTTTTAAAAAAGAGGTTTGAAAGGTAAAAAGTATATGGTACTATAGGTCTGAAGTATATTATAAATTAAATAAAGAATATTTACTAATTTAAATGCTCTTCCAAACATGTTTACATTATGAGAACGCATGCCTGGCATCCGGGCATCATTTAGAGAGGCAATTCCCCACCATCAAGTCATCATACACAATTCAACCCTCTGTTTTGACAGGTCTCAGTAGACGCAAGTGGGAAATTTTAGTGAAATGTAAAGGAATTGTACAGAAGACAACATCCATTTTTAAAAGAAGGTCTGCAAGCATCATTTTGTGGGAGGACAAATCTGTCAACCCATCATCTGTGCCACAGTCACACCGGTGATTTTGGAGCCTATTTGAGACAAATCAGTCCAAAATGTGTCAATTCACTCTAAACATGAGTCTCCTGTTGATTCACTCTTAAAAGTATGTCTCCTTTGGGAAGATGGATGGTAGATTTTCGTTTTTCAATAGCTGTTTCAATAGTTTTTCAACACACTGATAGAGAGTAGTCTGTTTTTGGGTGGTGATGGGACGGATGCATTGGCACCAGGCCTGGCAGAGTTTCCGTGCCGATACCCAATCTGTGGACAGTAAGAAGAGAGAGGTGCTGGGGGCGTCTGCCTGTGCCACCAGAGCAGGAGACTGAACGCCCCACTTAATGGAAAAGTAATGCCGTGTAAAAGGAGGTCATTAGACCTGTTAGAAAATGTAACCCTGACGAATTTGATCTGGTAGCAGCACATCCACTTTTTAGCACCGGGTCCAGCCAGGGCACAAACCTGATGAGACCTCAGACCTCTGAGACTGAGCTGGGGGGAGGCCAAACATGTGACATTAGGCCAGTGAGTCTTTAAAGTTCTCACATACACAGTCAGTCAGGTGGTCTGGTTTGAAACAGCTAGTTGACTGGTTGAAAAATAGTCTGCCAGTATTGTATCTGATAGTAATAAAACAATTTATATACCGATACCTGTGTGTTCCTAATGACCACTGGTTGCATAGCTACCAGCTGGTACTATTTGCAGGTAAAAATTGCCAGTATTGATCACAAATTTCAAACTGTGTTTGTGGCTTAATTACAGTTGTACTTATTTCAAATGTTATAATCATGTCATTTATAAATCAGTGCTGTTCCTACTCCAATTTTGTTATGTAGCAACATCACATCGTCATGTCTAATTGGAACAAAGAAGTGCATTTAATTTATATTTTGCATGCTAACCAGAAGAAAAAAATGAAACAAGTGAGCAGCATTAGTGTCAAATGTACAGTTAGAATGCAGCAATTCTCTGCAATAAATAGCACGCATTTCTGGGTCTGAATGAAGAATGCTGATGTGGTGCATCTTCGAAAAGGTTCATGTTTCCAAATGTTCCTCTCTGAGGGTTTATCTGCTTCTTGTTCTGAGATAACAAGGACATATTTAAACATCCTCTGACAACAGTAGCCCTTGTCTTGACACAATCTTCTCATCTCCAGTTCAGACAGGGCACCTGATATGAACTGCAGCAATGTGCCAGGTTCAGTGTGTTCAGCCACCCTATGCCGACTAAGATAGTCCAGACCAGGAGTGTCCAGTCATATTGTTTGTAGAAAAGGCTAAACAGACCTGTTTTGGACAGTCCTAATCAAAGGCATTACAGTTGTCCCAGCATTATTTAGGCTAGGGATACCAAACTGTGGTCCTGGAGGTTCGGTGTTCAGCAGAGTTGAATTATTTTCCTGCATAGTTTCACCTCACCAAAACACCCCTAGTTCAGGCAGTTTGATTGGTGATGTGGACTAAGTGCCAAATGCAATTTTTTTGTTTCAGGTTCTTCTCAGTCTAAGAGTTAGGTTTGGATACATTTTACATGATTTTATTCATGTAACCCTGACCTTGACCCATGACCAACATTTGGTTTCCTGTTTAGTCTACATAAGGGTCTGTCTAATCCTTGCAACCTTAACATTAAGAATTTATTTTGCTGATATCATATCTAATAAAAAATGCTATATTAGTGTAATGCTGCTGACATAGTTAATCTTGTTCTTAGGTCAGAAACGTTGCTGTCAGTCACACGTTCAGGATTGAGAAGGCGTGCCGGGAGCTGGGCTATTCCCCCAAGAAGTACAGCCTCACCGACTCAGTGGATCAGTACCTGCAGAGCCGCCCTTTCCAATCGAATTCCTCCCTGCTGGACTCAAGGCCCTTCCTTTTCTTCCTACTGATGATGGTGGTGTTGGGTCTGTCCGTCCTGATGCTCTGGCGGGAGCATTAGCCCTAGCCCCTCAGCCCCACGGTTCTTTTCTTCAACAAGATGAGCGCCCTGGATCCCTCCCTTAAGCTCGGCACTCTAATTGGAAAGTGAGTGCTGGGGTGTGAATATTATTTTAAAAGTGAAAAAGCCCTCTATATTGCTTTGTAACATTTCTATGATGATCCCTATGATCATTCTGACAGATTGCAGTACACTGCAGGAAATGTGGGGGGATATATCTTCATTACATTGAAGAAACGACCTCTTTTGAGAGATGGAACTTTGAATGACTGTGGGTAAAAAAGCTGTTAAATCACAATAACTGAATAATAACCACTAGTTTTGTTAAGTATAGTCGTATATTGCAAACTTTTGAACAGGCCTGATTACATTTTTTGTTGATTTTCTAGGTGAAAAAAAAGTTAACACGTTCTTTACTGGTAAAATACTCATATAATTCATCTTGGAATAAACGATGTAAAATGTTTTGATCCTATTCTCAGTACCATTATCCAAAATCACTGGATAGGATATTGGAATAAACCTAAAATATCACATAAATGCTTAACTAAACTTGGAGCAACATGCCATAAAGACAGATGGACATAACTAACACAGCAAGGCAATGTCCAAAGGGCTCCAAAGGACTGTTTATTCAGCTGTGGATGCAGAACTCCATGATGCACACACCGTGCGTGTAGAAAGTGGATTTTTGTAACAACACAGCGCCCTCTGGAAGAACTACGGAGTCATTTCAGTTTCAACGTGCATCCACACAGGGGAAAATACAGTATAAGATTTAAATTGGTTTCTGTATTGGCATTGTGCCACCTCTAGTAGAAAGAATGCCAGGTGAGTTCTCTATGCAAGTTGTGCACTTACTACCACGTATCAACAAAACATGTAATGGACCCAAATATTTGCATATGACTGTATGTATTGTAGTGTAGAAGAGACAGATAGCTATTGATTTTGTGGATGCAGTAGATTAACATAGATGTATGTTTTAATGTTGTTTTAAGGATGATGCTGTGTTTCAGATCTCAGTGAGAACAGCATTGTTAGATGTATTTGATATGGGGGTTTTCATTCAAAAAAAATCCAATGGCTGTGTAACTATATGCTTGTTGATAAAGTATATATCCGAATGCAGTAAATCTTCAGATGATACACCATGTTAATATCAGGGTGACTATATGCTATACTTTTTCGTGTCTCAGAGGTTCAGAGGGATCAACAGGATCCGTTTTTTTTTCTTCTTTTGTCATGAGAAAAATCACACTGAGGAAGCTGATCTTGAACCAGTTTTCTTTGGAACTGTTTTTAAAACAGGAGGAAATGTCTTTGTGGGTAATGTTTCAGGGACCTGCACTTCATCCACCCACTGGTTTCTGAGCACTCATTTGTACCTGAATGGCTTTTCACCACTGCGTATTTAGTTTATTCTAATATAGAAAGTCCCTGAGGCTCAAACCTTTACATTCATTTAAGCTAAGTGTGGAATAGGAGCTAAATGGATGAAAAATGTGTTCTGGTTCTAATATTTCATAGGCCTTCCTTTGTCTTTATAACATCATCAATCCTGTCAGGAAAGATTACAACAGTCTCTCATTAGAAACTTTGTACTTATGTTTTGACTGCACATAGACACAGAGACAAAAACAATGTCAAATATTAAGTTGAAAATAAATCCAATAAAAATGGCAGAAAATACTTTGCATGAATGGCACTACAATATAAAAAGGAGAGACCACTACGAAAAATCTCTCAGGTTTGATCATTTAGACTAAGGTACATGTTTTGAACTGAACAGCTTTGCCTTTACTTTTCAGAACTGCTGACAATATTTCTCCTAGTTTCCAAAAATACACATTGTTCTTTTCAGCATAATTTGAAAGGAAATTACATCAAAATAAGAGACATGATGCAGTGTTTATAGAACTTTAATCATTCAAAGAAAACAAATCTCTTGATCACTCTTAAACAAAATGGCCAAAATTACCTTTGACACACGTGTCTCGCCATCCAACTGGTCTTATTGCGAGAGGAGAGTGTTGATTGCAGCAGTGTGTTTATACTGTTCCTCATTAAATTTGATGTGTTCAGGTGATCACTTATCGGTACCTCACAAGCAGAATGAGGTGCTTTTGTAGGAATTCAACAGACACTGGCATAGAGCTGTTTATATAAATACAGTAGTATTAATACTATAGATAAATAACTTACAGTTTCTTGAATTACATGTAACACAAATAGTGGTTAGGAGTCTGTTACTGCATGTAATAATAAGACATTACAAGCACATTACCCCACTCTAAACTGGCCCCATATTTCAGCTGGTTTTGCTGGTCCTGTTGTGGCCTGGTGCCGCATCCAGGGTGATTCCATGCCTCACACCTGTTGGCCTACGGATAGCATCTGGGTATCCGCGACCCTCGTAAGGATTAAGCGGTTACAGTAAATGAATGAATGAATGAAAGGTCACAAAAAGACCCTGAATGTGGCAATGTCAGTGCTGAACATAAAAGAAGCACAAAGGTTGTGCAGGGGTGAGCTAAAATGGACCTCAAGAAGTTGGTGCAATCCTTACCTGACAGGATTGTTGCTGTTGTTAAAGGAATTGTTTGACAAATGTTTGCCACTGGAGCTACAAGATTAAATTTTCACTTGTAGATCTCCAAAATGTTATTCGTCCTATCTACAATGAACATTACAGATAACTGAAATACAGTTCTTACTAGCAGAAATTTTCACTTCAGGTATCTTCAATTCAGTTTTTACTAGTCATAATTCTTATTACGGACATCAAAAACATAGAAAGACTCTTCATATATCTAGAATATACAAGTTTTGGATTTGAAAATAAGGGAAATTTTCCAGCACCCACCACGAACAGACCCACCCCCCCAACCAAGCTCCAGTATCCCTCACATTTTAAGACAGGTGACAAGGAAGCTAATCACCAGTTGTCAACCACTTATAAACTATTGGCTTTATGCACAGCTGCACTACTTCCTGAACTTCAGGCAGCTCCCCTGTTACCTGTCTGCCATTTTTGGACAAACTGATGAATCCAGGTGATCAGGTGATCAGTTTGTCCAATGATGGCAGACAGGAAACAGAGGAGCTGGCGGAAGTTCAGGAAGTAGTGCAGCTGTGCATAAAGCCAATGATGGGCCTGCCTTTTTTGGCATTGACATGCAGTGAACATTCATAGCCTAAATGAAAACACAAATGTATATATGAAGAGCATTTATTTAAAGGTTTATTAACATATCTTCTGTTCATTTAACATTGCTTGTCTTTTCATTTACATTTAATTTTCATTCCACATACTTTCCAAATTCACAAACTAATTCATTTCATATTACTTTTTTGTACAGTTTTTCTTTTCTTTTCACAGAACTTTCCAGGGCTGCCAACTCTCACGCAATGCGCGTGAGATGCACGCATCTGACTGTCCTCACACGCTCTCACCCCACACCTCCGATTTCTCACGCTGAAAATCTATTTTTTCTATTTTCCCATTGTGCACTCCTTTTTTTTAATTTTATTTTTTTATACTTTATTCAACAATTGCACAATTTACAGGAATATTTATCTCCATTATAAGAATAACAAATTAATTGTAGGTGGACCACTGAATGTCGCAGCAATTCTCGGCAAAAAAAGAAAGTACCCACCCCCGGCTTGACGCTCGGGATGTAAGGCAGAATTTTTTTTGGAGGGGGGGGCCCTTTTTTTTTTTGTAACGCAGGTTAAAATACGATAGATTTACGGGAAAATATTAATACGGGAGGATGGCGGGAAATAAGGGTAAATTACGGGACTTTCCCGACCAAAACGGGATACTTGACAGGTATGATCTAGAATGTAATCATGACTAGTAAGAACTGTACTGAAGATATCTGAAAGGAAAGTTACTCCTAGTAAGAACTTTATTTCAGATATCTGTAATGTTCATTGTAGATAGCGTATAGGGACTGAAATGTCCCTTGTAAAGGAACTAGTAAACATTTGTTCATCTCTCCTTAGAAAACTGCAGCTAAATTTTCCCATTAGTCAGTGCAGGTTTACAGAGTGCATGTTGCTTCACCTTTGATGATGACACTGCAGGAGGTTCTGAGTCACTCATCTGCTGTTCCCTAGGCCTACATTTTTTATTCAGTGAGTACAATATAACACTGCTGCTTAAAGACCTAATGGAAAGGAATCTCCCTCATGCTGACTAAAGACACCTGTCCTCCGTGTTTCGCTACATGCTAATGTTTTCTTCAGAATGATTATTCACTGTTTGATTATTCAGTTTGATTATTCACAGTAAGTTATACTGAGTCCTAAACCACATTCACAAGACCTTCCTTTAATGAAGAGCTGGATGCACTTTGATTGGGTTGAGAGAAGATCTGGAGACACCATTTGCTTTTCTAAAATCCAGTGTTTGTTAGCTAAATATAAACTAAAGAATGAAAATTTGACACAAAACATGTCTTGTGTCTCAGGTGTGTCCCTGTTTTGGGACAGTAGACCCTCCGGATGCTCATGACTATGGCAAACCGTTTTAACATTTAATAACCACAGTCGATATGTACCTCAGATATCCGTAATTCAGATGTTCCCAATAAAAATAAATGTTAAAGATATCCAAAATTACATTTTTCCTATCTAAAATGAACCATAGAGATATCTCAAGCTTCATTCTTCCTAGTACAAATGACGTCAGTTTCCCCATTCGCATCTATTGGGTTTTCACTTGTAGATCTCCAAAATGTCATTTGTCCTCTCTACAGTGAGCAGAAACAACTGTACTGAAGATATCTGAAACTAAAGTTTCTCCAAGTAAGAACTGTATTTTAGATATCTGTAAATTTCATTGTAGATAGGGGAATGTGACGTCATTTGTACTAGGAAGAATGAGGCTTGAGATATCTGTAATGTTCATTGTAGATAGGAAGAACGTCATTTTGGATATCTGTAAGGTTTATTTTTACTAGGAAGAACTGAATTACAGATATCTGACCTACACATCCAGTCGGCCTATTATGTTAAAACAAGCCTGCCATACTTGATCATACTAAGGATTAAGTGGTTACAGAAAATGAATGAATGAATGGACATGTCTTGGGTGATCTCATGGGATATACGGGTAAATTGCTTTTCCTTAAAGGCAAGGAGAAGAATAACCAAGTAAAGAAATGGTCTGTTTCTTGACCTGGGGAAGTACGAGAAAATATCTAGATAAATGAATCTTCCTGCAGGTAGATGAAGAGAGAGGATGAATCAAAATGGGCCTATGATTCTTCTCCATCTGTAATATTTCCTATTGCACTGATGCTGTCTGAAGATCTCTACCACTGAACGTGCATGTGTGCTGGAGTGTATTTAGAAGGGAAGGAGTGCATGTATTCATATTTCATGTATGTGTTTAAACTGGCGAATATATGTCAACCATAATCGATTGTATGTTTTTTTATGAAATATCAGAGAATTTTATTACTGCGTGTGCTGTTTGGTTTTACTGTCCCAATTGCGAATCGGCTCTGTACTCGATTTGAATCGCACCCAGAAACTGGTTTAAAGTCAAGCTATTAATGATATTTAATAATCTGCTACCCATATAAAATGTACCATGTATTTAGCTGGAAGCTATACAAAGGTGTTCCTTTGAATATGTGCACTTCTGACCTAAACCAGCATAGAGAGCATTTCCACAACATTCCACCAAATAGGCATGTGACAGAAACGGCTATGGTGGAAATTATATTTATACAATATATTGTGAAAAAAAAAAACTGGCAAGTGTCGTGACACATTAGCTTTTATTTAATAGCTAGCTTTAAATTATATTTATTTACATTCTCTACGATTTCTTCTTACCAACATCCCTGAAAATCTGGCATATTTGGAAATGAACTGTAATAAAAAAAAAAACTAAACTCGAGTTTTATATTTACCTTATTTGTTCCATAAGTGTACAAGAAAATGTACATTTCCATCTCCATACAAGACACATGTCACTGTCTGTTTCCATTGAAATCTACTAAATAACTTGCCAGCCAGATTTACTCCTGGGAAATTACATCTGTGTGATGGAAATAATGGTCACATTTCATGGAAAATTAATGTTGACAACTGCCTAAGATTAAATCCTACAATAATTTTAGGATCATTTGAGTGTCTCGTTATTGAAATGCATTAAAATATTTAGAATTAATCCTTATTTAAACTTTGTGACGGACTGGGTTTGGGGTAAATACTTAATCCTATAAGGCAAAAGTAAGAAAAATTATAATAAACAGTTCAGTAAATGATTTTGTGTATGTCTTTGTCCAAAAACGTATTTGAAGTACCACCCATTAACTGCCCTCTCTCTGGTTATTTACCACACCATTATGTTCAACTGGAAACCAGAACTGGAATACAGTGTCGGGGGACAAATTATTACAACAGGTTATACTTCTTGATCACTAAATCTGACATGGGTTTTGTCTTGCAAACTGAACAAGCCTCATTCATTACTGTCTCTGTAACTGCTTTAAACACTTTATTCTACCAGTATATATTTCCATGCATTTCTGTGGCTGTTTCAAAGAAAGTTTTGCTTCCTAGTTTTTTGTTCTAGACATTTAAAGTGATGTACATTAGGATAATAAAAGGATACTTCTTTTTTTTATTTGTGAAAACTAAATCTGCCTTTACAGCTTTATTTCATGAGTCATTGACAATTGTGTAACTCAAAATATCTGCCTAATTCAGGGGTTTGGAACTAAGCAGTCATTCAGATTGGTGGTGACTGGAACTGAATGTCACCATTACCTCATCAAATATAGCACATTTATTCATTACACATGTCTTCAGAGTCTTGTTTTGATGGTAAAATCGAGGGGGAAACCTCACCAAATATTTATGAATTCCTTGGGGACTATTTTGCCTTAGAATGCAAATGTACCCCTCCGCCATAGATGGATTTTTATTAAAAAAACATTTTAGATTTAACCTCTAATGCAAAGTTATTACAAAAGTGTCATCAGACAGTGGGTTCATAACCATTTCATACAAACACTTCCTGTGAGGGAGCTTCTAGAGGCATTCAGTTCAGGTGTCTGGTTCCATTCAGCACTAAAATTCTAACCAGGTTAACACCAAACACACTCAATTATTTTCTATCCATCTTAAAACAAACATATTTATGCAAAAACTTGAATGTGGAAATGAACCATATTTCATGACACCAGTAAACCAACCAATTCCCATGTTTTCTTTTCTTCTGTTCACGTGGGGATAAAGCAACAGTAAAAATAGTATATAAAATAGTACTCAATTAACATAATGAATGAGATTTTTTAAATAAAAGGTTTGAGTTAACATGCATGGTTACTATGGAAAACAGTGGTCAGTGAATATCAGTCAATGTTTATTAACAGCCATAATCATATTTACCATAGGAATAAGTGCCCTGACAGCAGGATGCGCAAGTCCATTTTAATTATAACCGTCCCACAGAAATCTCGGCTAAAGTGAGACGAGGTGAATAAACAACAGTTTAAACACTTTTGCAGTTACGAGGCCCGTGAAAATTCATAAGAAAACGGAAGTCATAACTGTGCAAATGTTTCAACACCCCCTCTTCACTGAAATTCCATGCAAACAGAAAGGGACCCTCTGCCACCACAGTCTGGGAATCGAACCCACAAAGTTCTGCTGTGCATTTCTCCAAAATATAGAACAAACGCAAATACTGAACGTGAGTAGTCATTATGAGCTCCCCAGTTTTGCTATAAACACCAAAATTGTAAGCTGGCTCAATTATCAAATAATTAAACAAACACAAAATAGACTTGTTGATTGCTGCAATTTTTTATTGCCGATTTTCAAGCCCTAAGCACAGGTTAGTATTCGCTCATGCCACTAAAATAATTCCCACATGCTACAGATCTTCACTAAGGCATTTCTATGGCATTGGACTACAAAGAGTCAATTGAAATTCAGCACCATGGAACAGTTTGTGTTATTTTTGAACAGTTTTTCAAGAACATTAACAAAATGTGTCAAAAACAATAATCTTTGCAAACCTAAAAAAACAAAAACAAAACACAATAAAGTGGTCATAAATTAATGGACGGATATGATCAGGGACAGCTTTCTGTCCGACATTGTTTTTTTTGGGAAAAATGTCCAAAGCAACGGCTTTCCAAAAGCACAAGTATGAGAAGTGTGTCCAATTTCAACTTCTTAATGCCTTTAACTCAGAACAATTTCACAGTTTTACCCAATGTCCTTAAGTGTGGACGTTCCAGCCACAGGACAAGGGTGGACTTTCAGGAATGTCTGATGTGGCTGTGGAGGAATCGGAGGTATGTAAATAACATCAGTCCCTTAAAAAACAGGCTGTTTCACCAGTCCGTCAAGAGTGTTATATTTATGATCCGCCCACGGTCGGGAAATGCGAAACAGGCGCATTGAAACGAGGAATGTCAAAACACCCACCATACGTGAATCCCAACCAATCATGACAACATACAATCCACCCATTTCCTCCAGAATAACCGTTGCCCATTCAGCCCACCACAATGACACCAGCTGCTGAACAATAGACCAGTGATTCTAGACCTTTCCAAACTCCGCCCCGAAACAGCTTCATTCCTGGGAACTCCTGTGAGCTTAAATCACCTTTACTATGGAAGCCCATTTCCACCTGGCAGAGTTTTAGCTTATGTTGGACATTAAGCTGGAATTTCTTCCCCTAAATATGACATTTTCAGGATTTTTTTTTAGGTAAATTTAATTAATGGATTAATTTAGAACTAATTACTTAACACATTAAGTCAGACAAAATGTTTTTTTCTGTGAGAATAGGTAACTATATGATTAATTCATATTCAAAAGTAAAATATGACAAAAACATAAGCTGTTTTGTGACCACATTAAGTCAAAATATCAAGGAAATGAACTTTTAGATGTGTATCAACTTGTGGTGCAAAAAATCGTTGTTTTGCTTCCTCCTGCCTGGCGGAAATGGATTGACATATTTTTCTGAACACTGGTCAAGACATAACAGTTGTCAAATTCAGAATTTGTACTCAGTTTCTTATTAGAATAATTTGGTATGTAAGGGAAAGGACAAACTCTCAGATGCATGGAGAGATGAGGTCACGTTTCACATTGTCTTTACTTGCAAATCATCATGTTTGTACTGGAGCCATCATTCTGTAAAGCTCGTTCAACATTTTTGCACAGAACATGGACAGTTTTCAGATCATCTACCAACTGCCACCAGTTTGTGCCTGAAAAGTCATATTGCAACAGCCTCCCACATGTTTGCATGTGGGACAAGTTAAGGTCTGAACTGGCTTTAGGTATGAAATATCACATGCTTTGTATTAAATTCAGTTTCAAGTTCGAAATTCTCACTGGGCAAAAGTAAACCAGCTGCCCAAAATACTTCAGATCTACTTACAGCCTATTAGCGGCCTAAACTATTAGTGACCACATAAGTAGCCACTGAATGAGCCTCTCAAAGCCTGATGATCAACTATCCCTAGAACACATTGCACTAAATCTAATCTGTGTTTATATACCCCTCCCCCTCCCCCCCATCTCTATGCTTTACATTTCAGTGTTGCCTCAGACTCCATAATGCAGCAGCCAGGTATTGCAACATGCAAAGATCAGAACGTAGCTACAGTGAATGAACAATGCAAAAATATGAAAATAAATAAATCTCTTCTATACCAAATGTGAAAAAAGAAACAATAAATACAAATTAGCAACAAAAAAAGACCATAAAATCTGCATAAAGTGCAGAGCGGTGCGGCATCACAAACTCCTCGCTGCTCCACTCAACTGTGAGCCACAGCACACTCTAAACAAACTATTATACACGCTGAGCCACAGCAGCATCCCGAGCACAACATTTTACTTTAGCCAAGCTCTGGTTCATTAGTACACAGCACTGAGGTAAGCTTTGAGTCATTCAGAGTATAAAATGTGCAGATGGTTTTGCAGAATAACAATCAAATAGCTTGAAAGTAAAGTTTTTTCTCTTGAAGCATTTTGGACCATTTATTTTGGTGAGATCCCTGGACGGCCATCTACACTGAATTTCGAAATTTGAGACTTTGAACATTTGTCTTACAAACAAACTACATAGGAATTCAATCTAGCAATCAAACACTAAGAACCCAATTTAGAACCGAAACCAGGAACCCAATGTAGGATCCAAGTGGAAGCAAAAGAATTCCAGGCCCACACAGGATCCCAACATGAGTACCCAACATAGGAACCTAAAGTAGGATCCCAACGTGAGAACCCAACATAGGAACCTAAAGTAGGAGCCCAACATGAGAACCCAACATAGGAACCTAAAGTAGGATCCCAACATGAGAACCCAACATAGGAACCTAAAGTAGGAGCCCAACATGAGAACCCAACATAGGAACCTAAAGTAGGAGCCCAACGTGAGAACCAAACATAGGAACCTAAAGTAGGAGCCCAACATGAGAACCCAACATAGGAACCTAAAGTAGGAGCCCAACGTGAGAACC
>JBBMFX010347971.1:0-18493 GCA_037832545.1 Rhabdalestes septentrionalis
GTGTGTGGGTGTGTGTGTGTGTGTGTGTGTGTGTGTGTGTGTGTATGTGTGTGTGAGTGAGTTCTGTCCAAAATAAATGTGCAGAGCTACCTGTATAGCTGTGGTAGTTGATGCCTTCTCTCTTTCCTTCTTCAGAAATCTGACCCCAGGGACATTGATGACCATTCTTATGCAAGGGGATTAATGTCTATTAATCCTTCATATTAGAGCACCACGATACAGATGGAATATCAGTATTATGATTTGACTGATACAAACTGTGATATTAAAGTTTCTATATCATCACTTTTTTGTAATTAAAAGGACATGAAGTCTGTAAATATTGTTTCATTTGTTACATTTATTCACCAAAATATATACTCCATATATGGAAAATAAGCTACAAAAACAGCCTGCTTTCAAATCAGTTTTTGTGATGTCACTAAACCATCACAATTACATATATTTTCATTTACCTTTATTCTGACAACAGTAGTTTAGCTCCACTCATTCATGAACCAAAAGACCAACACCTTTTAGTGTTAATTCAGTGGATGGATGGGATTTGGTTGCATAGCATTAAGACCTCAATACATCAGAACCAGTTGCTCACCTGGAGCTGTGATTGTCAGGAACTGATTGCATAGTGCAGTCTTATATGGTATCAGTATTAAAGAGGCAGATTAAATGTTCATTTCAGACATGTACTTCTTTGTCAAGTAATCCCATATCCAGGCTTTTTCTTACGTTGAGTATTTGTTTATTTACTTGGCCTCAACCCTGGTAAGGATTAAGTGGTTACAGACAATATATGAATTCTTATTTATTTTATTCAGTGTTCAGATAAATCATATTTTTAGACTTTATATTCAGGGTTTAATGTGGGACGGTGGGAGAAGAGTAATGTTGGTGCCTGTGAGGAGGCTCAAAAACAAGGAAAATCATAATAATAGACGTTATGAGATGGTTTCATGGATAATGAAAATCAGGTGAAAGGCATTCATAAAAATATAATCGATATGAAAGTGCTTGTAGACCAAGAACTACATTCATATCACTCCACTCATGACTAATGACTAAAGTTAATATACTTTCCTGAAGGACTTTCAAAGACTCTCATTTTCAGTCCAGTCCCTGAACCTGAACAGTTTCACAGGAATGTTTTTGTTTGTTAAGACACTCAGTGACCTACGTATGAATCATTCAAGCAGAACAAAGTTCATTTAACTGAAGTCCTGAACTAGTGAAGAAACAGGAGCAGATGATTCCAGATGATCAGGTGGTGATCAGTATACTGGTGGTGCTGAATGCTGAGTGGTTGGAACTCCTTTATGTTGGCTCTCTGTATCTTTAGACATTTTGCAGCCTTTCGCAGAAAAATATTTACTCACATTTCTTTCATTTAATCTACTCAATATGGCAAAGATAAGACAGTCTGATAGAAAATAGCATTTTTCAACCAACAAGGTTGTTCAAAGCAGAACATAGACATGAGATGTGGCTCAAGAGTTTTGCACAGTAGTGTTTGCTCACACTGTTCCAGTTCTGAGCGCTGAGTCATGCGTTGGGAACAGAGTGGTCATCTGGAGTGGACTTTCAGCACCACATTGACTCGACCATGAATCACTGATGTCAATACAGTAATTTGTCATCATCAGACAAACACCTGTCACCTGACAGACTGGCCAGATGCACATCAAGAAGTATGTGTGTGTGTGCTAGTGTGTGTGTGTATGTGCTAGTGTGTGTGTGTGTGTGTGTGTGTTAACAGTAGCTGTGGCGTGTTTGCTCAGGGCTGGTGTGTGCGACCGCTGTGGCGGGACAGGATGGACGGGGGCACCTGACCCCCACGCTGACCCTCAAGGGCCCTCAGGGGCCACACAGATCAAAGCCTGTAGATGAGTGAGTGGAAAGGAGTGTGTTTATCCAACCAACAGCACTAAGACACATACACACACACAGGCAAGGTTGGACAATTCACAGCTCAAATGTGGCTAACAGAGCAATTTCACACACCGCTAATACACACACAGAGCAAATGCACAGCTAATTTACACACAGCTATTATACATACTGCTAATACACACACAGAGCAATTACACACACAGGTAGTACACACACAGCTAATGTATACACAAAGCTAATATACACACAGCTAATAAACACACAGAGCAAATGCACAGCTAATATACACACAGCTAATAAACACACAGCTAACATACACACTGCTAATACCACACACAGCAATTACACCCACAACTAATGCATATACAAAGCTAATATACACACAGCTAATATATACACAAAGCTAATATACACACAGAGCAAATACACAGCTCATCCACGCATGACTGATACACACACAGCTAATATACATGCAGTAGATCTGCAGGGTCAAGTGCTGGTGTTGCTCTACATGTCAGGTGGTTCAGTAGTTGTATAAAATATAATAGTTTTGCATCATCAAACAGCAAGTGTGTTGGTTGTGCATGTTGGTTGTGCATGTTGGTTGGTTGTGTGTGTGTTGTTGGTGTGTGTTTGCTGGTTGTGTGTGCTGAGTGTATGTGTTTTTAATGTGTGCATGTGTGTGTGTGTGAGTGTGAGTGTGAGTGTGGTTTAGTTCCTGATCGACTCTCAGATGTATAAAAGTATAAATATAAACCTCTAATATGTGTGTGTGTGTGTGTGTGTAAAATTGTGTGTGTTTCTGAGTGTGTGCCTCTAATCCTGAATCTCCATTAACCTGCAGTGTTCATCAGTTTGAAGCGTTAGAATCTTCAACCTTTAACCTTCTATATCATGCCGGTGTAACAGGGCGCTTTAATAGAAAGTAGTCCGTCGGTGGAACTGTGTGAGGCTACACTCTGAAGGTTTAAAGCCCTGATGTTCTCCAGCTGAGCTCGATCGGCTTCGCGTTTCACGTTTCATCAGCGCTGCTTCAGGAGTTACTGCGGCCCGTGTTATTGCAGGGTTGGAAAAATGGACACTCTACTCCTCTTCTCATTCACTCGTTTTCTCGTCTCCCTTCGCTTTACAAGGTGGCGAAACCCCAGCGGCAGCGTGTGCAGCTGGCACCGCGCGGAGTTGTGCGTCCCCGCAGGTCTATATGTGCTCTCATGAGCCGAGTGCTTATGGTTTTTCCACACACTGAGGGCCGATTTAATTACCCGCTCAGCTGTGCATCCACCCACGTCCCTCCCAGTCTGTGTGGGAACGGAGTGTGTGTGTGTGTGCGTCTGTGTGTGGGGCCTGCAGCCATCCAGCCACTCATTCCCCATCATATGAGTCTGTAATCGCTGTTTAATGATCATTAATTTGATTGATCATGAGTGGGAACTGTCCTGTTTGCTTTGTTTTTCGCCCACGTTCCTCGTTAAATGAACACCGATTCGTCTTTTTAGAGATGCCTGGAGTTAAAATGGCGGTTAGCAATCACACATACACACGCACACACACACACACACACACACACACACACATGCACTATAGCACTAAACACCTGATGGGAAAGTGTGTAACCGTAGCAATGTATCTTGACAGTGGCACTGTTAACAATGCTGCACATGAACATACATTGTGGGTTCTAGATTGAACCTGGATGTCTGAAGTGTATAAAAGTGGTTCTCTGGTTCTCTGTAGAACTGACACACACACACTGGTTACACCACCTGACACACACCCACTGTTTAGACCATCTGAGATGCACACTGGTTAGACCGTCACTCCATTTCAGAGACAGTGATGGACCTAGAGCCTCCATCAGGACTAGAGGGATGTTCTCACTCCTGAAACTGGCCCTACCCACTGTAGATCAGACTGTGATTGGCTGATTCCTTTTCCTAATGTTGTTGATGGTTAATCCGATGCTGTAGGATTCAGTCCAGCTCCTGAAGGGCTGACCGATGGTAGAGCTCACTTAAACACATCTATCAAGATACCAAAGGGAGTAACGGCCAGATTGGATCATTTTCTGTTGAGTGTTTTAAAAACGAAAGCCCATTCAGCCATAAACAATGTAGTCAGGGCAGAACTGCAGTTTTAATACACAAACTCGATTATATACTGAAGAAACACAAACTAAATATTACTACTGGTATTACAGATATGTATTATTTTATAATTAGGTTTCATTTGGCCTTCTCTGATGACATAGTGGGTGTGAAACACTCCAAGTCACAGTGTTCACAGTGGAGGTGAATGGAACCAGACATCTACTCAAAGGAAGTTATTCCATCAAATGGTTCTGGGTGTGTTGCCTGACACCTGTGGTGTTATTCTACGTTTGGTCCTAAAACTAAACCCATTCATTGTGGAGGGATACATGCAGGCTGTCATGAGGCAAAATAGTCCCCAAAGAAATGAGACTGAGTTCAGATTCACTATTTATATCATCAACATCCATATCCATTCATCAACACTGTAAAGAACTTCAACACTGTAAAGAAACACTCTGAACACACTGTTTATGAGGCCTGGTGTGCGGAGAAGGTATTCTGGTGTGTTAGAAAGTGTGTGTGGTGTGGTAGAAGGTGTTATGGTATCGTAGAATATGTGTGTGATGTGGTAGAAAGTGTGTGTGTCGTGGTAGAAGGTGTGTGGTGTGATAGAAAGTGTGTGTGTCGTGGTAGAAGGTGTGTGGTGTGGTAGAAAGTGTGTGTGTTGTGGTAGAAGGTGTGTGGTGTGGTAGAAGGTGTGTGTGTCATGGTGGAAGATTTGTGGTGTGGTAGAAGGTGTGTGGTGTGGTAGAAAGTGTGTGGTGGAAGGTGTGTGGTGTGGTAGAAGGTGTGTGGTGTTGTAGAAGGTGTGTGGTGTGATAGAGGGTGTGTGTTTTAGAAGGTTTGTGGTGTGTTAGAGGGTGTGTGTGGTAGAAGGTTTGTGTGGTAGAAGGTGTGTGGTGTGGTAGAAGGTGTGTGGTGTGGTGGAAGGTGTGTGGTGTGGTAGAAGGTGTGTGGTGTTGTAGAAGGTGTGTGGTGTGGTAGAAGGTGTGTGGTGTTGTAGAAGGTGTGTGGTGTGATAGAAGGTGTGTGTTTTAGAAGGTTTGTGGTGTGTTAGAGGGTTTGTGTGGTAGAAGGTTTGTGTGGTAGAAGGTGTGTGGTGTAGTAGAAGGCGCTGAGTGAGTAAAAGGCGAGTCGCTCTGCCTCCTTTTGTTCATTCGATCCGCAGCTTCGGCACTGAACTCGCTCGGGATTGGGGGAAAAAAAAGGTGAGGCACTGCGATAAGATCTGCTCGTGACCTTTGACCTCCCCCTGGCCCTGCTCCCTCTTGTGTTTTCTTTCTCTCCCTCTACCTCTCTCTCTCTCCCTCACTCTCTCTATATCTCTCACTCTCTCTCCCTCCCTCTACCTCTCTCTCTCCTCTACCTATCTTTCTCCTGCTCTTTCTCTCTCTCTCCCTATCTCTCCATCACTTCCTCTCTCTCCCTCTCTTTCTCTTTATCCCTCACTCTCTCTCTCCCAATCGCTTTCTCTCTCTCTGTCACCTTCTCTCTCTCTCCCTCTCTTTCTCTCTTCTCTCCATTGCTTTCTCTCTCCCTCTCTTTCTCTCTCCCCATCGCTTTCTCTCTCTCTCTCTCCCTCTCTTTTTCTCTCTCCATCGCTTTCTCTCTCTCTCCCTCTCTCGTTCTCTCTCCCTCTAACTCTCTCTCTCTCTCTCTCTTTCTCTCTCTCTCCCTCTCTCTCCATCGCTTATTCTCTCTACCTCTCTCTCTATATTAATCTCTGTATTATCCCTCTCTCTCTCTCTCTCTCTCTCTCTCTCTCTCTCTCTGTCCCTATTCTCTCACTCTCTCTCTGTATTCCTTTTTCTCCCTCTTTCTGTACTTTTCTTTCCCCCTCACTCTCACTCTCTCTTTCTCTCTGTGTTTTCACTCTCTTTCTCTCTCTGTCTCTCTCTCTCTCTGGTCACTGGGTGTCACTCTAGAGCTGGGGCAGATCTGCGGTCTGGTCTTTAACGTTGTCCAGCTCACATGTTTTAGTAATTTCCTCAGCCTTCCGTAAAATTATGCAAATATTTTGGTCCCGTTTCCTCGAGTCTGGAACACCAATTAGGCCTGTCTGCTTCACTTTACGGCCCGGCTTTGGCTCTTGCGGTCGCGGGTCACAGGAACTGAGGGGAACCTGCAGATGATGAGCAGGAGACCACCAGTCTGAACCTCACCACGTTCATCCTGGAGCTTCAACCAGACGCGCCGCTTAAATTCCCTGCAAATTCTCCCTGCTTAGCCTGCACATCTATCATCACCACTGAACCTCCTGTTTAGACCACGCGTGTGTGTGTGAGTGTGAGTGTGTGTGTGTGTGTGTGTGTGTGTGTGTGTGTTTGTGTGTAAGAGGATTTGTGTGACTATTTTGTGACCTAAACATAAAATTATTTTTTACAACCAGAATCTGAATATGAATTCATAAAAAATGTAACTAATCACTAATAAAAAGAAAAAGATGCTTTTATTCACTCTTCATTATAGTAGATATATAAATATATATTTTTGCATCATTATCGCATTGTTAATGGAATGCCGACTACAATTTTATAATTACTATTATTTAGAAAGTTCAGTGCCCGCAATGCTCTACCTCTCGGCTGCTGTTTGGGAGGGAAAGGTCTATAATGCTATAATATGAGAGAAACATTTGCAGCTGTGTAAATGTGTTAAAGCAATACTGCAGTTAAAACAGCTCCTTATTAGTTTTAAAATTGCAAACCAAACATACTAGACTAGTTTTGAATTGATTCTAAAATTTTGTCCATGGCAATGCAATTAATCACGATTACAAGTTTTAAAAACTGCCCAGCATAATACATTTATAAAAATGGTATATATATTTTCTGAATAAATAATAATTAGTAATTAAATAAGTGGTAAATAAAAGCTGTTACCAGTCTCTCTGGTGGCAGCTGCCCTGGAGCTGTGGGTGAGATGTTTAATTCAGCAGGTTTGGTTTAGGTAAGAGATCTGCTACCTGAGCCGACCCGGCCTGATCCGCTTTCAGGACCAGTTTTACTGTTGATTCGTCAAATGAAGAGCGTCTGATAATGAAGCAGAATTATTTTTATATATGAAAACAGACCTCGTTATTTCACACAGGTTCTCTCTCTCTCACTCTGTCTCTCACTCTCTGTCTCTCTCACCCACTCTCTCTCTCACTCTCCTTCTCACTCACCCACTCTCTTTCTCACTCTCTCTCTCTCACTCTGTCTCTCACTCTCCTTCTCACTCACCCACTCTCTCTCTCTCACTCTGTCTCTCACTCTCCGTCTCACTCACCAACTCTCTCTCTCACTCTCATCTCACTCACTCACTCTGTCTCTCACTCTCGTCTCACTCACCCACGAGGACACGAGGACACTCTGCTGGGGGGACGGGGTCGTTTAATTAATCTCACACAGGACAAACCTTGACATGAACTCTGCACTCTACTGGACTGGAGCGTGACCAATCAGTGTGAAAGATGAAGTTAATATTTCAAACAAATGTAACTGACTGGTTTTCAGTATTTTCAGTTCTGACTCTCACTTTGTGTTGATCATGATAAAACGAAAAGTACCACTCAGTTCTTCAACCCCACACAGTTCCTTCTAGTTTACCGATCAATGGACAACATTTCATTCTTCAACAGGATAATGATCCCAAACATCCTCAGGATTGGGCCAGAATTTCTGGTTATTGCTTGTGTAATGTGTGGGAGTGTGTCTGTGTAAAATGTGCATGTCACTGTTGTTTTATACACTATTGACCACACTTTATCAACAATTCCAAACATGTGTGGAAAATGTAAAAATTAAATAAATAAATAATTCAACAGAATTTGGAAAAGTTAAACTACACAACATTCTTATATTATTTTACAACTGCAACAATTAAAACAGTGATGTTAAGAGCAGTGTGTGTGCATGTGTGACTCTGTTTCATCCCATCAGAAACTGAATCAGGAGTGAAGCTGCTGGAATACAGCACATACAAAAGCTGCTCTACAAACACTACTGCACTCAAAACACATATGGAGACATTTCATATTTTATACACAGCTCACACTGCAATAGCTTATAAAAGAATAGCAACATGTGTATTTTACATACACACCCTAACTATTGCAAACAGTGCAAACAGATACAAAGGGAAAAGCGGTCTCTCATTTTTCCCCATGGTTATATTGTATATCCAGCCTAAGAAAAGCAGAGAGTTTAGAGAATGATGTCTTGTCCCTCCCAGTCTCCAGTGTATATTGTTACACTTCAAAACCAGTCCATTACATTTGTTTTTAAGTATGTTCTTCTAATAATTTATTTGAAGAATGGCATGTGATAATTTTTTTTTTATATGTGGGTGAGCCCAAACCTTTGGTCTGTAGTGTGAGCCAGACACCACTGCAGGTGGAGAACACTGATGATCTGGTTCCAGTGTCTTCTGTCGAGGGCAGTAAGTTGAAAACCAGTGTGTTCCAGTGTGCTGTGGTCAGAGTCTACCAAGAGAACTGGAGTACCAGCAACAGGGTCATAGCCGCCCGAGTTTTACTGATGGTCGTGCGGAGTGACGAAAGTATCATATTGTTGAATTTTAGTAATAAACTCCCCACTAACGGGGTTAAAGATCTGGAGCACTGTTCCTTAGGAGCAGTGACCATCCAGAGGTGCTTTTTAGGGTTATTGGGCCTCCTCATTTTCAACTCCCCCCTGAAACAGAGCTCAGAACATCACATTTCCCTGTGTGGGACGTGGTCCTCCAGCTGTCAACACTGCTGCTTTCCCAGATATATCAGAAGTGCAAAAAACTTAAAAAAACTGAGAGCGAGGTACTTCAGACCATAAATGACCAAAACAATTTGAACCAGATTTTTAAAGGTGAGAGAATTTGCAGACTTTCTGAGTGGAGTTGCAGCATTTTAATAGACATAATGTAAAGTTTCCATGCACAGCTGAATCTTTATCTTTGTTATGTGCAATACTTTATGATGTGCAAAATCACTACTTATTGTGCAATTATGTGCAATAATGGACTCGGTATAGAGAGCAACTCCAAGCCACTTCTTGTAACAACTTCAGCAGTAATGTAATTCACAGCTCCAGAACATGAATAAGTGAGCACTGCAGTTTATTATTAAATCAGCATCTCCATGAGTATGAGAGCCAAGTCAATGTCTGTGAAATTCCTACACAAGCATCTCATTCTGCTTTATGAGGTACTGATTAGTGTTCACCTGAATCACATCTGATTTAACAAAGAGAAGTATAAAAACACTGCTGTGATCAACACTGTCCTCTCACAATGAAACCAGCTGGATGGTAAAACAGTTCATCAAAGGTAATTATTGCCATTTTGTTTCGTAGTGAACAAGACATCTGGTTTCTTTGAATTATTCAAATTCTGTAAATGCTGCATCATTTCTCTTATTTTGATGTTTTGTCATTTACTTTTAAAGGATGATTTAAAGAACAATCTTTTTATTTGGAAATTGGGAGAAATGTTGTACCTACAATGGATAAAACCTGAGAAACTTCCCATTTTTGCAGTGTTGTATTATTTTTCCCAAAGTTCTTTTTATCTACAGTTTTTTTTAACAGGGTATTAGAATTCTAGTATATTTTGACTTGTGTAATATTTAATATTGCTCTTCTCTCTGTGTGTATCTGCAAACTTTCCTCTGGGATCAAAAAAGATTTCTGATTCTAAAGCCTCTCTGTGCTGCTCAGTTCACTGCATGTCTCCAACTCCATAGCTGTTTTATTTACTTCCCATCCTGAGCGGGGGTGTGTTGATAAATGAGGCGGAGCTCGAGGGTCTCTTTCCGTCTCTCCGTGAGGGAAGCGGGGGTGGGGGTCGGGGAGTTGGGGGGTGGAATGGTGCTTTTGGGATATTTATGGCTGCTCCCTCCGAGCCTTCATGATGATTAATATGGGTCCCGTGTCCAGGGCGGACCGGCGGCCGCGGGGCAGCTCCGGCCCTCGTGTTTGGAGAGGCAGATAACATCAAAGCCGCCCGCTGCGAGTGTTAAGAAAATACTGCGCCGTGGGTCAGCGCAAATGAATCCGCAAGGAGCCTGAGAGTTTCCTCACGACAGCGAGAAGTGCCCATATATTATCACTCGCGTGCAGACCGGGACAGTTATAAAGGGCCCATCGCAAGTCCACTCAAGTAGGTGTTTATTGTCATTTCAGCCATATACACAGTGCACAGGGAAATGAAAAAAGTTTTCCTCCAGGACAACAACATTCCTCCAAGACCACAACATTTCCCTGGAACCACAAAATTCCCCCTGGACCATAATGTTCCCCCAAAACAATGATGTTCCTCCAGGACAGAAACGTTCCTCCAGAACCACAATGTCCATCCAGGATAACAGTACATGCCAGCTAGGAACACAATACAAGTCTAAGACCACAAAATTCCTCCAGGACTACAACATTACTCCAGGACCTCAACATTCCTCCAGGAGACAGTACGCCCCTACTAGGAACCTAACACTCGTCAAAGACCACAAAGTTCCTCCAGGATCACAACATTCCTACAGATTCATGGTGCAATACAAAAACAAAGACAGAAACACCACAAGACTACACAAGTGTAAATGTAAAGTGTCCATCTGTAAAGTGTCCATTTGTCTGTTCATCTCTGTTCAATTTAACATCATAATTACAATTAGAAATGCAAACCCACTCACAGCAGACCCTGATCTTCTCTATTACAGATACAATTCTCTAGTATGAGTAAGTTACATTTCACATACTGAGGCCTCTTTGGAGGCTTTCCTACCGATTAATGGTGCAATACAAAAACAAAGACAGAAACATCGCAAGACTACACAAGTGTAAGTGTAAAGTGGCCATTTGTCCTATGTGAACGCACCACAGCACACAGTGTGAAGAGCAATGACATGACAGTCTATTAAGAGAGAGGCAAAACCACACAATAGCAACAGAACTGTAATTCACAGGACAAACAACATCTTGTGGCATCTCAGAAGATAGTAGTTTTGTGTTTTATTCCAGTGTGTGAGGAAACGGGTAGATACTCCCGGCAAAATTTAGTTTTACTGTCAGGCGGAAAGGATGAAATGAGATGAAATATTTTTCAGTGAGGGAGGGGTATTGGTTGATGTTTATTAAAGTGGAAAAGGGACAACCTTGAAATTACTTAATGGGTTGATAAACTTTAAACCATGTCACATCACTCAGTTTCATAGCCTTTTCCCTGAATTCCTATGAATAACTCTCAGAGGGTCAAAAAAGAGTTCCTGGACACCCTGAGAACCCCTGTATCTCACAACTTGTTCCTACACTCCTGATACTAAAGGTCCCTAATGGTTCTTGGCTTCAAGATGAGGTTCCAGGTAGAATTTTCAATTAAGAGCTTTTACAACCTGTGGATTTTCTTCCTCATTTATAAAAACGCTTTCTCTGGAGAGTCAAATGAGTTCTCCTCAGATTTTTCCTGGTGGATCTCTTAGAGTTCTCCTTCGATGAATTCTGAGGTATCTTCTCTGAAGAATTCTGGTGGACCTTCTCTGAAGAATCCTGAGGGATCTACTTTGTGTATTTTCTACATTGTTTATTTATTTGTTTAAGAAATGTGATTTTCCTAGAAGATCTGTTTTTTTGTTTTGTTTTGTTTTTTGTCTGGGTGAGGTTCTCAGAGCTCCAGCCGGTGTGAGAGGGGTTTACACACAGTGAGTTTATTGATGCCACTGTTTTGGGGAGGAAGAGGCCGCGGCTAATGCTTTCAGTCAAACTCCGGCGTGTCATTAAGAGTAACACACACTTCCTGGAGCTCCTGAAGGGTGAATTCTCCTTTTATTTTCTTCTCCTCCTTCCTCCACAACTTCTTACAGCGTCTGCTTAAGTATGGCAATTTAGATGAATCCATCACATCAATGGCTCACTGTTAGCTGCCCATTGAGGTGGAACTGCGACGCTGAATGGCCTTTCCCAGGCCTCCACTGGGGACCCGCACAGGTAACAGAGGGAACACCTGTTTCCCAGGTTCCCCAGACCGACGCACCTGAAATTTCAGCAAAGACCCCCACTATTGAGAGCCGGTCACGATAAGGCCAGCCAGAGAAGGACGCCGGAAACTCGATAACGACAGAGGAAGCCTGAGAGGTGGATATGACGGCTCTCGCCAAAAACACATTCTGTGTTCATCTCTGCTATAATTAACATCATAATTGCAATTAGAAATGCAAACACACTCACAGTAGACCCTGATCTTCTCTGTTACAGGTGCAATTCTCTAGTATGTGTAAGTACCATTTTACATACTGAAGCCTGGTTAGAGCTACATTGTCACACATGACAACCAATACTGAACAATCTCTCTCTCTCACTATCTCCTGTAGAGTTTATCTATGGACTTGTTAGTCCTAATGTATTTGTTTTCTACAATTACATTATAGCAAAAATTACACGCACACACACGTACGCATACACTCTGCTTTTAACATCACTATTTGAATTGTTGCAATTGTAAAATATGTAAGAGTGGTGTTTAGTTGAACCTTTCCAAGGTATACTAAATTATTTATCTGTATTATTTTCTAAAATTTCTCCAAACAAAAATCACATTGAGCCACTTTTGGGGGACTCAAAATGATTTATAGTTTTTCCCGGAACCGGTTTCACTGCCGACTCATATTTCTGACTTTCAGGGAGGTTATGTCAGTGTTTTGTGGATATAAACTGGAAGTCAACTGGAACTCGTTCCTCACTGGTGTTGGCACCCTGGATGAGTTGTTGGTAAATGAAGGAAATAAAGGAAATAAATAAATAGTTTCTGTGCTTTCCTATGTAATTACTTACCCTTTAATGCACAACATGGGTCCCAAGGGACCCGGCTAAATATAATTTGCTTTATATCTCTGCAATAAATCATTTTCATGAGCCAACACTCCATGAATTGCTCAATTAATTTGTTTTTGTTCATTTCTTCATTTTTTTAATGTATATTTCTAAACCATTTTAAATAGAAAAAATTCATTTTCTATGGAGTTTTATTGAAGGGTCAGAGTTTCTTAGCTAGTTAAAAAAAAAAAGATTCTGTCATTTAATATACCAAGTTTCCATCACTTATTTAGTTTTTTTCCAAACATCAGTCATTGTTTTCATTCATTTATGGTTACTCCTTTTATTCTGACACTTTTTATGCACCTATATTATCTTTGCACACATGGGTCACAAATGACCCGCATTCATTTCATATCTAAAATTAAGCAAGAATCAGAATTTCTTTGCAGTATTGTTTGAAATCAGTTTAATTCATCATTTAATTTCAAAATGTATCATTATATTTTCAGCTTTTAACAAACAGCAATAATTATGTTCATTCCACTATGGCTACTCCATGAATGGGAATACATTTGGTAAAACAATACCTTGGTTGAACACTCAGTGATTGTGACTAAAATAATGAATATTATTAGAACCATTTTAATACAAACAACAAAAATAATTTCTAATACTAATCTGACTAAACCAGTAACTATAGTGAGCCGTGGAGAACTGGATTATTAACTGTCAAACTGTGAAGAATATCTAGAGAATAGAAAACATAGAGAATGCTGTCTCAGTGCTTACATAAATCACAAATGACCACAGTCACCTAGATTTAGCCTCTCTCACTCGTCAAGGTCAAGTTATGTTAATCTCTGTACATCTACAATAAAAATTGTTGAATAAAAAAAAATCTCTTCAACAATAACTATGTAATAATTCTGTAATATTATAACTGAAAATTAATACTTACATGTAGTTTTGCAGAAATTGCTCTGTAAACTTCTAAAATGTGTGTCAACAGTCAATGTTCAACAGTGGTTAAATGTTTTCCTGACTGGAAACACTTGCAAATATTATAGTTCCTCAGCATTTCCATAGGTAATAAATACAGATCACTTACAATACTACCTACTTGAGAAACCTTTACAAACTTACAACATGAAATGGATTGATTTGAAAAGCTATCAGTGAGAAAACCATATCCATGCCTTTAAATACATTAGAAATGAATGCGGTTCACTTTCAATCTATGTCTGGAAAATAATGGAAAAATTCCAAATCTATGTTTATACATAAGATACAAAAGTAAAAATAGTTTTTTATGCTTAAAACACTATATTATTTATCAACTTTTTAAATATTAGGAGGATATTAGGAAATATTAGGAGGAAACCATATCCATGCTTGGAATTACATTAGAAATGTATGTGGGTCACTTGGGACACATGTCAGCAAATTAATGGAGAAAATCCAAATAGATGTTTGTTGATAAGATCCTAAGGTATAAATGATAAAAAATGATTTTTATGCTTTAAACCCTACCTAATGTATCAACTTGTAAAATATTATAGCGTTAAATGTATTGTTTTTAGAAGTTGTAAGAGAGAAAACCATGTCCATGCTTGAAATTACATTGGAAATGAATGCGGGTCATTTGGGACCCATGTCTGCAAATTAATGGAGAAATTCCAAATATATGTTTATTTATAAGATACAAAAGTAAAAAAGGTTAAACATGTTTTTTATGCTTTAAACCATACCTAATTGATCAACTTATAAAATATTAAATGGTTAAAATATTGCTTTTAGAAATTGTAAGAAAGGAAACCATGTCCATGCTTGGAATTATATTGGAAATGAATGCGGGTCACTTGGGACCCATGTTGTGCATTAGAGGGGGTTCCAATAGCTTGTACATTAAAGGGCTAATGAATTTTTTACTAATTTCTATTTCAGACTTATATTTAAACATTTAATTCTACTTAAATGGCTTTAAAATCTGAAGATGTTATTGCAGAATGTTTAACATTTCATCATTAATCATATCACTTTTATCTAAGTTATTTTCTTTTCTAAACCTCATCTTTTGTTTCCCTTAGTGTTGACACCGCATACTAGTGCTGTAATATAGAAGTAACCCTCTAACAAATCCCAGTGTTTCTGACAGGGTGACCAATCACAGTTCCAGTTGAGTTACTGGGTGTTCTGAGCAATCGAGGTCTTTCTGTTTTTGTTCACGGAGGATTCTCTTAAATTTTCCTTCTATTTCTTTGTTTCTTTTTCAAAAATGTATAATTAAAGTGTATTTCATAATTTATCACAATTCATCCTTTCATGACCATTTTCCTTTGTTTATATTGAAAAATTATAAATGATATATACATTATCATGATTCTAATCTGACCTGAAACATTCCTCAGAACTTCAGCATGAGTGGGCGGGGCTAAACTGCTGTAGACCGAATAAGAAGATACATGTAACATTACTACAACATATAACAAAAAAACAATATTAACACACTTTTAATTCTAGAAAAGAGATGATTTTGGGATTTTAACATTCTGAAAGTCATGACAATTGCAATATGCAGCACTAAAATCGCAATAATGATATTCTGTCCATATTGTGCAGTCCTAGTGCATCCTGTAAATATGAACCCGACCCGGCGCTTTTGTGTTGAGGGTTGCCATGGTAACACAGCGGTTGGTCTCGTGTTGCCTCTCTGTCCGTTCGGTCATACATCACCGCTCCCCTCCGAGGGTCGCGACCTCCTCCGCCAGTGCCTTTGATGTCTCCGGGATGTTGAGCCGGTGTCAGTGATCGGGCCCGAGCCGGGCTCCATGGGGGCGGCCCCAGAGTCACACGCGGGACCTTTGGGGGGGTGATTTACTCGGCCCTCACAGTAACACTGGGACACGTAAATTACAGCTTAAAAACATCTCTGTCTTTCATGATCGCTCCTCCAGCTTTACTCACCGGTGGGTGGTTAAAGAGGAATGGCTACTGAGGGGCTCATCACTCAAACACACATACACACACACACACACACATTCACACTTACTTCCAGGGGCCTCGGTTCCTGAATTCTGTCGGCACCTCAGAGACGATACCGAGACCGCAAGATACAGTTGCTACGCAGGTCGCCATGGTGACTGTTTTTCAAAAATTCAGAAGGTTGTCTGGTTTGGTTTAGGAGTCACTTCATATCTGAGGGATGAGGGAAGGTAGGAGAGACGCAGGTCAGGGTGTCTGGGTAAAGCGACTGGAAACCCAAGCAATGGAAAGCAGCCTCAAGCCACATGGCAGCACTAAAGATGCACTGCCTTTGGCACTCAGTCGGGTTTTCTGCCAGCATCTTTTCATTCACATGTCATGAACCTCAGTGTTATCCTCAAGTCTTTGAGTCGCATCCCGGCTCACTCCATTTCCATCCATGCTCTGTAGGTGAAAATGTGTTTATTTTGAGTCTGAAGACGAAAGTTTAGCTTGACAATGGGAGCTGATTTTCCTGGACGGCAACTCTTTCTCAGTGCTGTTTTAATCCCACCCCTCCATCACCCCCCTGCTGCCCCCCATAAGGGGGAACTCTACTTCATTTCCAAAATCCCAACATGAAGTGTAAACAGAGGGGCTCCGTTCTGGAGAAGCTCAGCGAGTCAGAACTTTTCACAATGGTGGAGAATGGAACCAGACGTCTGCCTCTGAAAGCTCCCTCACAGAAAGTTAAAAGGTTCAGGTTGGTGCTGCCACAATGCAAGTGCTGCACCATTAGTGACCAACTGGCATCACCATAGTAACAATTAGTAACGACCTAGCAACAGCATAGCAACCATGTAGTAACAACCACAGTTACCATAGCAACTGCGCAATGCCACTCTGCAATTTCTCGTGGAAGTTCACTCCATTTTTGTATTTTATTCTTGATCTAATAAAGGCTAATACTGTTAGTGTGGCTGTCCTGTCAGGCGTTCCACACTGGGTGACGATGAAGGTAAGTTCTGGGACCAGTTTTCTTTGGACTTTGAGACACAAGTCACTGATGCTGTGAATCAAGTCAGGTTTGGAGTCACGGCAGATTTGGGTTCAGGTGGAAAATCTTTGAGTCGTATTTGCATTTGTGCCTAAATTACACGCCATATTACAGCTCTGTGTGGGGCTTCCAGTGTGTGTGTGTGTGCGAGGCAGGGGGTTAAAAAGTTTTTCCCACTCTCTGGGGTGTCCTTCCTCTTCCTCTCACTCCTGGACGGACGGAGGGGCTGATTTATTTGCTGATGTGTTGAGGAAGAGCATCCACTGAGAAGTATTGATCCACAGAATCAATTAGAGAGAGGGAGAGAGAGAGAATGAGAGAGAGAGAGAGATAGAGAGAGAGAGAGAGAGAGAGAGAGAGAGAGAGAATAGCCTTTTCCCCTCCCTGCAAACATGAAGCCCTGATGGGTAGAAGAACCAAGATATAATAAGATAACCTTTCTCTCTCTCTCTCCATCTCTCTCTCCCTCTCTCTCTCCCTCCCTCTATCTCTCTCTCAAGGGATTCTTTAAAGATGCTATCAGTGTGTTCAGTCTCCATCTAACGCTGCCATCCTGTCGCCCTCTGTCTGCTTTTATGCATGTGTGTATGTCCACTTCCGTGTGTGTGTGTGTGTGCAAAGTGGTGACTCTACAGCAGACAGCAAAAACATTCTTTATATCTAATGTAAGTTAATGTAAAAACATTTTATTTAAAGCCATTTTAGAGTATTTCTATTGGTCAGTTTATCATGAGGGATTCTCCCAGTATAACATTTGGGAGATCCTTATTGTCATTGTAGCACAAGTCTAACAGGATGTTGTTTGGAGCCCGCAGAAATGTAATTATTATAATATAAAATAATATAATATAATGTGGCAATTTCAGTGATCAAATCATTGAAAAAAACTGTGTTTGTTGTGAACGGTTCACTGATTACTTTCCAGTTGGATGAAACTGAACCAGACGTCTCCATCACAAATCCAGTCGTTGTATTCTATATTGCCCGCCAGTGAAGCTCCACATGTCTCTGAGTGTTTTTATGGATGTTGATGATGGTGAAATATCACCATGTATCATCATGTATCCCTCTACCATGAATGGTCTCATGGTGAGTTTCTCCAGAATGTTCTAAACCTCTCTGTTTATTCCTTATGTTGCTTCTTTATGTTGGGATTTTGAAAAATGGAATAAATTCCCCCTTAGGAATGTGTTCCCTTCATAAAAGTTAGAAGATTTTTGCTCTGGTTTGTATTTAAAAAAAACTTTAGTTTCATCTTCATCTTCATGCAACTTTATAAAAGCAAGTTTGAGGTTAAAGCCTCCTGCTGCTCATCTGCTACTTGTTCATGAATCAGAACACATCACATGACCACATTAAATGCATATTTCCAAATGAATTGGTTTGGTGGATCAGCCGACTTGAGGATGAAAACAGAAGCTTGTTTTACAGGACTGTTAAAGAGGAGACCCTGCTGAACGTTTGTCTTTTCATTGAGTTAATTTCCTGAAATTACAAACACAGTTTCATTTAAACAACATTTAAACATTAAAACAATTCAATCATCATAAGACGTCCACAGTGTTCCATACACCTCAGATCCGTCAAGATTATTATCCCCAGATCAGTAAATTTTTTTAGTTGTGTTGTCACTAACAGTGGTGTGTATATATAAATTACATATATTACAAACAAATGCACACACACACACACACACACACACACACACACACATATATATA
>JBBMFX010348079.1:4705-18492 GCA_037832545.1 Rhabdalestes septentrionalis
GGACACCGCCCTCCAGGACTGGAGCTTGACACACCTGCACTAGTGCGTAGGATGCTTGCCTCTGGACAAGATTTGAATCCATGGATTTGAAAACTACCTTCGGAATACCAACACTGGGTCCCTGAGCAAGACCCATCACCTCAAGTTGCTCCAGGGAGACTGTCCCCTGTAGTTAGTAAATGGAAGTTGCTTTGGATAATGGTGTCTGCTAAATGCCGTAAGTTAAAATTGTATTTTTTCTTCTCCATTCTTTAAAATTTTCCATTTTAGTAATCATACAGAGCAAAAGTGGGTTTTTTTTCAAACAGTGCTCCACCTTTACCAAGGGGGGCCCTATGTTGTGTGGCGTGAAAAACCACATCCTATGTCAGATCACCCCCACCACAACAGGGATAATTTTGACCGCAGGTGGGAAGATGTGGTTTTCTCTCCAAACAAATCAGCATGAAACAGCAAAAACTGAGCTCCGTCAGACCAGACGAAGTTTTTCCTTCTCAGACCATTTTGTAACACAGCTACAGTGTCCAGCCAGAGCTGATTAATACTAGCGCTTCAAAGCTGATATTCATATTAAACAATAATATAGATGCTGAAAAGACATTTTGCATTAGATTTTTGTGACATCTCAAAAATAGTGCATTCAAACAGTCCGTTTTTGCCTCTTATTTCCATGTATGTAAATTGTAGCTGGAAACAAGTGTATCCCAATACTTTTGTCCAAATAGTATAAAAACACTGCTGTGATCAACACTCTCCTCTCGCAATGTGACCAGCTGGATGGTGAAAACTACTAGTTCATCAAAGCTGAACAAGAGATTTGTTTTCTTTAAAAATTCCTGTAAACACTACATCATTTCTCTCATTCTGATTTTTTTTTTTTTTCCTTTGCTTTAGAAAACAATATTTTGATTTGGAAATTAGGAAAAATATTGCCAGCTGTTCTTAGAAACTGAACATTCTCGCAACGGTCTCTTACTTTTTTCCACAGCTCTGTACACAATCAGACAATACATATCTACATCATCTCATTTATCATGGTATGTCTTTGACCTGTCTATGTATCCTTGTCTTTTCTTTATTTTTTCATCTTTCGCCTTTTTTCTTCCTCAAGTAAAATGTTGCATTACTATTCTTTTGAGAGTTTTGTACAGTGTGACCTGCTGCAGATCATTGCATAACTGCTGGTGTTCAAGGTGCCTTGGCATGTGACTAATAAAACTTCTGCACTTTGAGCTTTGAACATAAATGGAGGAGTGAACGGTGTAAAATACAATACCTGTGATAATGTGAACAAACATCTTCAAAGTTTTTTTTTAATTGAGACTTTTCATGGATCTCTTACTAAAGATTAACATCACCCCACTAGCCTTGCATTTAACTGATCAAAACTGGGTAGGTCACTCCAGACTCTTTAGGGGAAGAAGGAGGGTGGGCATTTTGCAAAAGAGACTTTGATCATGTGGCTCTATTGCCTTAACGTCTCTACGACCTGTTAACACCATTACAGCAACGCTGACCACACACACACACACACACACACACACACACACACACACACACACACACACTCACAAATATAGGGTGGTGCTAAAAAATCAAACGACTGACTTTCTCTGAAATGACCGAAATGACTGTCCTGTTTCACAGCATGTGCATCTATAGCACAGCTGAGCCACAAATATTTTGCAGCTTTACATTATAAGTATTGGAATTTATTGGAGTGATACCATTTGTAATTACAATATAATTAAATGGTTTTTTTTTTCGTTTTTAATTAAAAGAAATTGGCTTTAGAGCGTAAGCTGCTTTGCACATTTTATAAGATCATTAGCGCCCCCTTGTGGCTATTTTGTGTCAATACTGTCATCTGTTTGGTGAAGGTTGAGGGGTCAGAGAGACGAGATGATGCAAAAAAAAAACATTAAAGGATTATAGCAACTAATGCATGCCAGGATTAGAGAAAGAGAGAGAGAGAGACCGGTGTAGAGAGAAGGAGCGGTGGAAAAGAAAGGAAACACCAGCAGAACCATTAAGCTGATGAAAATAACATCTACCAAACACTCGACAGCTGTGTGGAACAGAACCTGTCCGCTGCTTTAAGGTAAGAAATAAAAATATGAGCTTGTAAGAATGATCAGAATAAACCATTTGAAAGGATTGTGTCTATTTCTAGACATTTATGCAATTTGTCTTGCGAAATTATATTTTTGTTTGGAAATTGTATCATAAATCATTACACTAGACTAAGCAAAAAAATTGTGTATATTTGTATAATAACCCAAATTTCAGAGTCCAAATTGGAACAAAAACTTAATTGGTCTTGGAGGAAATTACTTATATTATGTCTGCATAGACACACAGATAAACTGACACTACAACAATATAACACATGTAGTATGTAAAAAATCCAATAAAAACTTAATAAGAAAAATCCCAATACAAAATATATTATGATGTAAACACAATATTGGGTATAAATGCTATATATAAGTAACCTACACGTAAGTGGATTTTAAAAACACAGATGGTATATCAGTAATATTAATATAAATTGTGAAATTTACATGGTAAAACTATTGCGCATGCTAAGATATTTCACATAACAATATTATTCAGCTCCCAGTTAGATGACCTCACATGATACTGTACATAATTATGTTTTAAGTCCCGATAAATATCGCACGTGGTAGACTATTGAACATCCCAGCAAAATAATACACATAATGAAACATACAATGATAGATATTTAAACCTGATTACCCTGATTTCACAACAACCATTTATTGTCATTCACAATTCATACAAATATTCAGAATACGCATGTAGATTCACTGGATTTCAATATTAAAAAAGGTGATAGTCATCGTAGAGATTGCTTTTTAATTTTGTGGTAGATTTAAATGTGTTTATTTCATTTTCATTAAACACGCTAATCAATTAATGTGTCTGCGTGCAGTTATGGATGTGGGAAGGATTATCGAGTGCATCAAACAACATGATCACGATGGATTGAGGATTCAGCTACAGCAATTTAATAAAGAGGTACTATAAAAAATAACACTGGGCCGATTACTGTAACTCACTTTATTACACAACAAGTTAAAACTATTTTTATAACATCACTAACATCCTCACATCTCAACAAGCTAGTGCTGCTAGAACAGGCCTCTCAGCACCTTACTACTATTACTGTGCTTACTGTATTGCACACACGGCACAAAAACCACTAAAGGCAAATAACCAGTTTAATGCACTTTTTGAAGAGCTGCTTACAGAAATCATAATAAATTCACAAAATTGTGTTGATAGTCTAATTTCATCAAATGCACAAATTAGAAACAGTATTTCTTGTGCTTTTCTGCAATCGTTGCTTTGTGTGCCAGGTACAGTAAATGGACAAAAATATTGGGACAAACCTGTTTTTCAGGGTTTGGGGTAGGCCAGAGGTGACCCTAGGGTCTGTTAGGGCTCAAAGCAAAAATTCACTGGGGGGCCCCACCTCTAACCAGTTTTTGATCATAGTTTAAAGAGTCAGCTCTCAGTTGCCATCTAGTGGTGTGGGGGCCCCAAGCAGCTGCCTGCCCTGCCTGCTGGCAAGATGCGCCTCTGGGCCAGGCCCCTTACTCTCATTGAAGGACAGTCTCAATGCTCAAGACAGTTTAGACAATGCTGCACTTCCAACTCTGTGAACACCGTTTGGGAAAATACCTTTTCTATTCCAGCATGAGTGTACCACAGTGCACAAAGCAAGCTCCAGAAAGACAGGGCTGGATGAGTTCAGTGAGGAAGAACGTGACTCTCAAAGTTGTGGCCAGTGCAAATCAGCTATTCTTGGTTGCTATTCCATAGTTTAAATTGATAAATTCACTAAACAGAAAAGGTCCAAATAATGAACCAACTGATTGCCAAAAGCGTGTTTGGGGGAAAAAAGTCTATGCTTGCCACCATGAAGCTAGGTAATTTAATTTCCAATTTGTTTTTCTTTCTCATATGTTCTATCTCTCTCTGTTACAGTATGCACAATGTTTTTTCTTCGATGTAGAGGAGTGGGAGAGGAGGAAGGTAAAGCATCTGAGGATTAATGTCCTACCAATAAGCTCACTGTGGTAATGCCATAGCAACCCGAACCCTTAAAATACCCTAACAAGCAATTCTGCAGGTAATCAGCTGAATGCATTGGCAGATGGTAGCCTAGTGGTTAGGGCATTCACTCTGTGAGAAGAAAATCATAGGATCAATTCCCAAGACTGCTAAGCACCTCTGAGGGACCCTGAACAGGGTCCTGTCCCCACACACTGCTCCCAGGGCCAGTGGCGTAACTATAGCAGTTTCAGCAGGTGTAGTCGCACATGGGCCCAGGATATCTCGGGCCTGTCAATACCCCAGACACGCCTCCTTTAAAAAGAAAAACCCTCAGCATTAAAAATCCAACCATCAAATAAAAACCTGCGTAATCCAGGTCTGCAGGTTTGCAGAAAGCTACATTAAAAAGGTGCGGAGGGGAGTGGAGACACGCGGCTGCCGTGAAGCACCTTCAGCCACAAGATGCGAAATCTCGGGCTGTTTCATTTGCTGCAGAAATTACAGCAGCACGCACCTAGTACAGTATTATTTTATTTATAATTGCAGTCTATATAAACTACCTCTGTGCTTCTGGTTCTTTGCAGTGAGGATTGTAGTCGCCCTTAATGTGTATTTCATGTATCAAAGCTAAAACATCCTCGGGATAAATTTGAAACAGTGTAAGGGCCCGTAACTATGTTGTTACGCCACTGCCCAGGGCGCTGTGTTTCTGGCTGCCTGCTGCTTCACTTGATGAATGAGTTAAATCCAGAGGAATAATTTTGTGCTGTTCACACTGTGTGCTGTGGTGTGTTAATGTATGATCAAATGTTTATTTTCATTTCCCTTTCTAATAAAGTGGCCACTGAGTGGACGCAGAAGGTGTTCCTAATATAGTGGCCACTGAGTGTCTGTACAGAAATGAGGACAATGAAAATGTCATGCAACACTGCTTTCTCATTAAACAGTGAATCATTTTCCTTTCTGACATAAACATATGTGTACTTGATTAATGTACAGATCCTGTTTTTTCTTTAATATGTATTTGTGGGCCACAAAAGAGACGGGAGCTTGAGGAGGTAAGGAATTCTTTTTATAAAGCACTAAATTGATGTTTGTGGTGAAACAGTGCATCACTTTGTTTTGATCACTTTGTTTTGTTTTGAGTAGTCTAAAATATCAAGGGCATGAACGGCAGAAATGTATTGAGCATTTGTGCTTCTTAAACAAAATGTCCAGCTGTCAACCTCAAACTTCTAGTTCTGCATTACTTTGAACAAACGTTAATTTTTCCTTGGTGTCCCTTTGCAAAGTGTACATTTTAGTGTACGCTTCAGTCTAGAAAAACTCAGTCTGGATTGTTAAAAGTGGTGGTGAATGGAACCAGACACCTGCCTCTAATAGCTCGCTCATAGAAAGCTGTTTTATAATCATCAATATTTCAGAAAACAACTACGCAAAAGACATATGTAGCTTCACTGGGGGGTCGATATTAAATAAAACAGATATATTTGTGTTATTTACACCTAGTTCCACTACAACTGTAAAGAAACTATGAAACATTTAGCACTAAACTTAACTCAGAATGACTCTCACAATGCCATTCTAACTGTTTTGCAGTTCAGGAAGAATAAAGTGCGAGACTATGTGTCTGATCCTGAGCTGGAGGATGAAGTCTCTGGAGACCCAGAAATCATCCTGAGACAAGTAGCACTCTCTTACTTTCTTATTTTTCTGAGACTAAATTGCCTCTTTGAAAGTAAATGTTGACCAATGTTTCAGCCTGGACTACTTTCTGAATGAGGTTTGGGACAGAGGTCATGTACATATATCAGTCTTAAACGCACAATAACTAAACCAGCCTGTTAAATGATGTACTTATGACAGTTTTTACAAATACAAAAAATATTATGCTGGGATTTTTTGCTATATCGACCCTATAAGACCAATACATATTAACAGCTTTCTTCTGATTGACTTCTGTGAACTATTCCTTGCTCAAAAAGCAGCATGAATAGGCTTGATTTGTGGACTAGGTTGATGTGTGCGCAGTTTTAGATTTTTTGTAATACCACGACAACAATGAATTTGCAGCTCAGTTAATTGTGTGTTTCAGTTTTTACAAGATTTAATTTGCTATTGGCTCTTTAAATAAAAATGACAAATTACACCACGTACATATTCAGTTAAACTGGACAATATATGAAAAGATCCCAGCTGTGTTTTTTCTCTCTCTTTTACTTTTTTTTTTGTTTACTGTTGTAGAGTTTAGCCTCCGCTTTGATTCGTTTTCTTCCATCTGAACCCCATGTCCGAGTGACTCGGGCCTGCCTGCGCACCCTGCGCATCCTCTCTAGAGACAAACAGGTCTTGGATCGTCTGCTCACGGACTCAGCACTGATCACCCTGGCTCGGCTAGCTGGCTTCAGCCAGGCCCCTGTGCCGCGAGTAGAGTCGAGCGACCATGCTGACCCTTACGGGGACATAATCCAAACAGTGTCTGACCTGGTGTCTAACGAAGACCTGAATGGGGAGGAAGATGAGGTTTGCTGTGCAGAAGAAAGTGGGGAGGCTAGTAATTTTAGTGTTGAGAAGTGTCGGCGGCGCAGCAGTGTGTTCAGGGCTCTTATGAGGGGAAAGAGAGACACCAGGGCAAGTGTGGTGGAAGATGATGATGAAGAGGAGGAGGAAAAAGGAGCCAATAACTGGGAGGAAGAGCAAAATAAAGAGGCTGTGAAAATCCTGTGTAATGTAATTTACAACAGCGCCTGGGCACAGGAAAGAGCAGCTGAACTCAGGTAGGAATCTAAACAACAAAATGATTAACTTTTTTGAAACACATGTAGATATTCTTCATTTTTCATGTTTCCTTTTTAGTCTCCTCGGTGGATTAACTGAAAAGCTAGCCCGGGAGACTCAGACAGCGACGCCTAGTGGTCAGTACTATGAACTGCGACTCGTGTTTCTGCTGACTGCCCTGAGGCCTGAACTGAGGAACCAGCTCAAACAGGTACCAGAAACCTGACGTAGAGCTGAGCTTCTTGTTTTTACAATTCTGTGTTATCAGTGTATCCATTCTATGGAAGCTCCCTCCTATATAAGGAAAAAAAAATCACAATATTAAGTGCTTCTATTTTGTTTTTTATATTGTATGCGTTAAAGGAACAGTTAAGCATAAAATTTAATTTACACAATTTTCCGCTGGGCCCAGATCTAGTTCATCAGCAAAGACATGTTTGAAGTCTAAATTCTGCTTCATTTAGCAGTGGTGGCGAACAATGTTGTCACGTCCCCAGTCAGCAGCCGCTAGGGGAGGCTATTGTGATGGACATTTAAGTTGCCTGCGTGCGTGGTCTCATCTTTGGCAGATGGGAGTCAGAAGGGTTCCCAGCTGCTGGGAACAAAACTAAATTATTATCAAGTGTTTTGACTATAAAAGCCTGTTTTGTGTTTAGTTCTTTGTCTGTTTTACCCTCACCCAACCCTAAGGTTTGTGTTCAGCAGGTTTCCTTTCCTGTTTTCGGACATTGTGACCCATTATAATTTACTATTGAAAATAAAAGAAAGTAAAGCACTATGAAAGTCTGCATCTGTGTCTCCTGCCTGAGGGAGCACAGCCCTAACATGACAGAAGAACAGACCAAAAAAGGCACATCAGGCTTTACCTCAAGCCCGTGGTGGCAAGGGGAGAGTTCCCAGAGTGTGGCATGCTGGATCCAGCCTTGGGGAGAACCGAAGAAAGCAGGCTGGTTCTCTATCACCGAGCTGCTGGGTGGTTTCTACGCTGACAACGTGGAACATGGGCAGGACTACTTGAGCAGCCGGTGGGAGGATGCCCTTCCTATACTGGACCCGGCGGTGTGCGTAGACCCCCTCGTGCTCAGTTTGACCGTGGAAGAGCACAAGCTTAAACTTATCAGAGGCAGCGTTTATTTTGTAGTTGTCAGGTTTGGCTCATGGGGTGGATCACAGCCCTGGGAATACTTCTCGGTCAACAGCCCAGCATAGCCAGGCTCAGGAGCAATGGACTCCGCTCATGGTCCAGAAAGCTCCGCTCACGAGTCCCAAAGCTCTGCTCATGAGTACAAAAGCTCCATTCACGAGCCAAGCCACGGCAGGGCTCCAGGGCCAAGAAACTCCAAATCCAGAGAGTCCCTAAGGCTCCTGTCCCTGGTTCCTGGAACCCCAGCCTGCAGGTCCGGGGTTCCTGAGGCCCCATCTCCCGCTGTGGCACACGTTTCCGGGGTCCCATTTCCTGAGGCCTCGGCTCCCACAGTGGCACACGTTCATGAGATCCTGGTTCTTGAGACTCTGGCTCCCCCCATGGCACCCATTCACCCGCCACTGCCTTGAATGGCTCCTGGGGCCCCTGGTGTTCTGAAGGCTAAACTTTGGGGGCAGGGTGCAGGCAGGGTCCCGTCGAGGACCCACGGATTTCCCCACATATTTCTGAGGAGGATAATAGGTATCCACCTCAGAGGGGAAGACCAAGGAGAGTATCGGACTGAGGGGGGCATTGCCCGGGACTGTATGGGAAGGGCCTTTGAGTGGCGCCATTTTTTGTTTCCTGCCCCCTCACCTGTTTTGGCATTTTGGCTTTTTTGGCCGCCCCGGGGTGGCGCTGTTGGGAGGGCAATAATGTGACCATTAGGGGCCGCTATTGTGACAGACTTTTAAGTTCTTTGTCTATTCGACCCTCACCCAACCCTAAGGTTAGTGTTAGCCAGGTTTGCTTTGGTGTTTGTGTTTCGGTCATCATGCCCCTTTATTTTTCAAATCTCATCCAGCTCTTCATTAATGTGGAGCAGACTTGTTGATCTTGTTTAGGACAAATCTGATCTGAAAGAAGAATAGACCTGCTTTAGGAACAGCAACCCTGTTGCCTGAATGCAAGTTGAGCAGGTCCAGGGAGGTTTTGGGGATGTACTTACAGTAAAGATTTATGTGACTTTTGTATGTTAGAGACATTTATCTTTTACACCAATCATGGCATAGTTTATTTTTAAGTATTTGAATCAATTTTATTTTATATAAATGATTACATTTTTAGAATTGATTTATTCAAATTCCTTAAAATGAGCATAAATCTGTTAAAAGTGAAAACAATGATATTGAATTAGTTAAAACTTATTTAATTATGATGAGCTTTGGATCAACAGGATTAATTTAGTTCAGGATTAATTTATGAGATTTTGTACATCAGAATAATTTAAAAATGTATGATTAATATATAAATCTGACATTGTTTTTTCAAATCACATTGGGTATATTGGTACTATTGCCTAAATTCTTAATTGTTTCATTTACATGTGACTGACAAATATGCAACACAAAGTTAATTGGCCTGTTTCTGTTATATATAAGTAATTCAAATTGATGGAAAATTTACATGGAATTGAAATACATAAATCCTTGGAAATGGGCCAAATATTTCTGTGAGTGTAGCTCCAATTCTTAACTAAAGGAGTGAAATCTGGACCTGGGGTCAGTGAACTTTTTTCTGAACTATTCTTTATCAGTGCCATGCTCTAACAGAAACTGTTCTGTTTTCAGGAGGGAGGGGTTGAAGTGCTGACAGCGGTGTTGGAGCGCTGTGTTTCGGTCCAATGGAAGGAACCATATGAAGTAACATTGGACCCCATTGAAGACCCTGTGACGGTGGAGAATTCACTGCGAGCTCAAGAGGCCCTAAAGATCCTATTCAACATCACATGCAGCAAGCACACCCAGGAGCCTGATGAGGTTGGTGCATGTCAGCAGGAAAGTCCATATTTACACAGTAATGCTCCAATTGAGTACCAATCTGTCAATTCGAGGTTTATATTTTTGTAAATACTTCACGTCTATACTATATACTAATGTTTTGATATCTGATGGCAAACACTCCACAGCTGTTTGATTTTAACTGATCTCTTAAAAGTCATCAGCTCTGATATGGAGAAAAATATTCGGAACGGCTGACCATTATATCAACTGGGACTTTGATGACATTTGAATGACTTTCAAATACATATGGCGTTGGTCCCCCCTTTGCAGCTAGAACAGATTCCAGTCTCCTTGGAAGGTTTTCCACGAGATTTTGGGGTTTCTCCAGGAATTTATGCCCATTCACTCTGTAGAGTATTTATGAGATCAGACACTGGTTTTGGATTAGAAGGACTGGCTTGCAATCCCTGTTCCAGTTCTTTCCAGTTCATGGGGTTAAGGTCAGGGCTCCGTGTGGGCTAATAAAGTTCTTCCACATCAAACACACCCAACCATGTACTTATCACCCCACCACAGCTACCTCTACAATATCTGTCTTGCTCTGTCAGAAAGATGCCGCTCTCTATCGCCGCCTGGCTGCGGTTTTACGTCATTGTCTGATGGTGAGTTGTGAGGGAGAGGACACTGATGAGCTGAAGGGGTGAGTGAAGGACAACCTGCTGCTCCAATATCTGCTCATAAACAAATTGCATAGTTTTAGCCTCTCTGTCATTCTTCCTGCCAGACACACTGTGAACCTGCTGTCTGCACTGCCCTTAAGCTGCCTGGATGTGCTGCTGTGTGTACCACTGCGCCCAGACTCGAAGCAGATAGATGGGGTTAACATGGACTGTGTTCACTCCCTGCTCATATACCTGGAGAAAAGACTGGAAATGGTGAGAAAAAAGTGATAAAGTGATTTTTCAAAAATACTCTAATTTAATGGTTCCGGTGCCCATGCATACAAGGCATCTTAAGCCACAACGACATTTGTGGGCACTGGGCCAAAAACCAATATGCTACGGGTATAAACCCACTTCCATTCCAGTCTCCCCCACTTTAAAAATACTTTCACCACATCTGACACCAGTGATGCAGAAACAATACCCCTAATGAGTCAGCTCTGTGTGTGATTAATCAGCGTTCATTTTTGTTAATTAATTATTTTTTCTGTGATTAATTGATAGATAACATTATCATGTTAATAAAACACATATAATACATAGGAAAGAAATTAAATATGGTGATGTCATAATGGACAGCAATCCAATCATCTACATTACTCTGGATGTTGTTGTTTACAGTCTCTCAATAGTTGGTCCAAATCTGTGTTTTTTGGTCCACACAGATGGTTAAATTCTCATTCTGAGCACGCCCTTCACAGTTAGAAAAGTATATTGATGTAGCTTAATAAATATACGTAATGTAAAGTCATATCGTCTGGGCCAATGGCAATAGAATAGGTGGGAGAAACATGAATTGGAAAAAGAGACTGTTACTCATAACACAAGTGATAAAGTGTGTGATGTTGACTGTGCAGGGTCAGAAGGTGAAGGAGAGGCTGACCCCGGTGCTGAATCTGCTCACAGAGTGCTCCCGAGCACACAGAGGAACACGCCGCTACCTCAGACAACAGGCAATACAAACATTTACTTACATGCATTTGCATTTGTGATGACACGTATTGATTGAATAGCAAACCTGGCAGCAGTGCTTTCTGAAATATCACATGATTTCCCAGTTGGGCATACTAATATATTAATACACTGATCAGTCATAGCATTAAAGGAACTGACAGGTGAAGTGAACAACATTGATGGTAACAGTTTTTGAAGTTGATGTCGGAGGCAGGAAAAATGTGTGGGCATAAGGATCCAAGACACCTGACAATTAGCAAACTGTGATCGCTAGATAACTGGGTCAGAGTTTTGGCCTGTTTTGTGGGGTGTTTCTGAAATGATGTTGTCAGTACGGGAGAACGGGGTAATGTGGGACATCGGGTAATATGAGACACCCCCTATATCTAAGCAATAGAACACATTAGTGGTTATGTGACTATTATGTTTTCAAGCCTCTTCCATTTCTCAATGACCATAAAGGAGAGGACCTCATGGTGCTTTGGTAGGCTTGTTTTTTTTCACCAAAAATTTTTTTTGCATGTAAAAGTCATTTTTCTTGCTGTCAACTTAATAAACTCTTGTGCCAGAGCAGATTGATTCAGATAGAAAAACTTATGTCATACATGTTGATGAACAACCAACATATAAAACCATGGGATGATGCTAGCTGAAAATTAGCCTGGATTGCTAAGAAAGATAGGGGAAAAGTGAGGCAAATGCTGTGGGCTAAATTGAGACATGAGGCATAAGTAAATTTTTAAGGCTTAAGCATATTTCAATGTAATATTACATTACATGTTTAATTTTTTTACAATGTCATAAACATTGTAGGAGACAATTTTGGAAAGCCATAATGACCATGTCTGGCCCGTACAAGACCGTACAATACAGCCGAGCTCTTGATGGGTGAATGAGATCCAATCCTGGTAAATCTGTAACAATCTACCAGATTGCAGGACTTGTGAATGAGACCTTCATCTCAGCAGTGACACTAGGCAACATCACATCTGGATTTAGGTCCACTGGGAATCCAGGGAAACATGAAAGAATGGGAGAGACCCATGTTTGCTATAAATGAAAATGATGCCTCACGGAACCACACGGAGAAAGGAACTCCTTGTTTTCCCTGTAACCTTCAGGACTGAATTTAGAGTAGGCCTAGTAGAGTATGACAGTAAGCTGATGTTCTAATCCAGGTGCATCTAGTCCTGTGTTCTGAGTCCCAGGCTGTTCTAGCTGGTTCTGATTGACCTTTGCTCTGACCACAGGACACTATAGCTGGCTGTAAGGGTCCTGTGTTTTAACCCCCAGACTGGGTTCTAATCTAACCGGTTCTACCATTTGAATGTTAAAACATTTTGAATTATATTATGTTGTATTTGATATTGTTCAGTTACTTTCAAGTATTTAGAATAAAAATGTGCTTAATTGACCAGTAACCATGATTATGTTACTAGTTCTGGAATGTGTGGTTGTCAAGCTAGCTGTCAGGATTCTAAAAGTTACAACATGTGTTGTTATGGTAGTTTTATTGTGGAAAAAGTAAGTGGAACCGTTTATCCCCAGCTAGTTCACTTGACCACTTTGATTTCTCTGGCCTGTCTCAGTTTAGCCCTAAGCTGGGTAAAGTGAGACACAAGACAACTTTTTAACAAACAATCATATTTTCCCTAACCTTCAGCTTAAATACATTCTGATAATTTACATGGCATGGAAAGATTCTAAATGAAAGGGAAATGTGTAAATGTTGCTGATATATAATTTTAGCTGGCTTAGAGGGGAACAAATGTAAAAAATGTCTCACTTTACCCCACTCTCCCCTACCTACCAAAAGTGGTCCAAAGAAGGACAAGCGGTAAAGCAACGATAGAGTTATGGATGCTCAAGACTCATTGAGGCATGCGGTGGTCAGTGTTGGGCAGGTACCTTTAAAAAAGTAATTAGTTAAAGTTACTCGTTACCTCTCACAAATAGTAACTGAGTAAAAGTAAGTAATTACCAGGCAAAGTAATTATTGCGTTACTTTTTTAAAAATCTAATTTAAAATAACTATAATATAAATAGAAAATATTTTACACTAATCACTGACGCAGAGAGATGCTTTTTTCCTGGGCATAAGTTGCAGATCACATAAAAATTTTTGCCTTTAACCTCAGCGAGGGAAAAGTAGCGCTTAAACTTCCAGCTTGCAAAAGCTACCTTTAAAGTTGTTGGACTTGCCATTGTTGTGACACCTGGATGTTGGTGTGTGTGCGACTGACCGTGTGTGTGCTTGTGTGTGACGACCCGCACTACTCTGCCTCTGATTGGCAAACCATGGAAATTTACTCAATCTAAGCCAATCATCGCATTCTCAGTTAC
>JBBMFX010348187.1:0-18491 GCA_037832545.1 Rhabdalestes septentrionalis
AGTTCTGAGTGTAAACACCGGTTCTAGACTGTTTTACACCGGTTATATTTACTGAAATCAGAGTTTACTGATACACAGTTCTAAGAGTTAAGCATATTTAATGACATATTTAACAACCCCCATAATTTTATCTACAGAATCTTCTGAATCATGGTGTTCTCTACTCTATGTGCCTTATGGGTTTCAAAAAATATCTGAAATTGTCCTGATTGTTTAGAAGCAGCAGTTAAAGGCCTTGCTATATCCACTCTCACCTCGTTCTACTCTTCTAAAGAGTGAAGCAAAATGTGTGAAGCCTGCTGTTGGCATAATTTTGCTGCATTACGCTGACTGGCACCAAACTGCCAACATTAGCACTTCTAAGTGAAGTTTCCTCCCCGTTCTAACGTTCAGACTTCAAGAATATCAACACTGAAGGGTTTACTGCTAATGGTGCCCTGGTTACCAGATTCCAATGTTTAAGCTCCATCCACATTTGCTGGGCTCCATCTCAGGTGGTGACACGTTTTAAGCAGAATGTGCCATTATCAACATCTTAGCACATAAACCAAAGCTCATTTTCACTGTCTTGGACAGCAGTCGTAAAGGTGCACACATGGTTTTCATTCCTTTCCATGCTCCATACCTTACCTCGACTTATTTAACGTAGAAATGTGGCAGCCCCGGTGCGAACGGAAAGTCTTGACAGACGAGTAGGACCGTTTTGTTTTGAGAGGCTAAAAAGTGCCACAGAGGAATTGGCTTTGAGCGCAGAACTGAGAAAAGCAAGAGGATATTCGTCACTGGTCGTGGACTATTAAGAGAACTGGAAAAGGCGGAGTAGATGAATTCTTAACATATCTGGCTTTCTGTAGCTGGAGGATGCGTGATGTCTGATCACCTCCATAATTATTGCTACCCTTGGCAAAGTTTGGGCGGAATTGTGGAAAAAAATTTTACTTACTGAAAACATGAGATAAAAATCATTTAATGCACCATGTAAATTTAAATATATTTTGTGAACAAAACTATGTATCACAATTATTGGCACCCCTGCGTTATGTTCTTTGGGCAACCTCCATTTGCCATCAGCAGAAAAAACAAAGACATTAGGAGCCATTGGCTCCCCAACACAAAATATTTGGAGCCAAAAATATTTTTTATGAGTCTTAATATCTGTCAAATGTGATATAAATAAAAAAATGTTTTCTCAGCACATTTTGTCTCCAGTCTTACCACATGCCAGGAGCGTTAGAATGAAACAAAATATCACAACATGGACTAAATTGTTGCCAAAGTGGAACACAGTGTTACACACTGTGCAACACATTGCCAGGTCGTGTGAAGTCTGTCAACACTGCTTTATATAGAGATGTGGCTGTCGCAAATGAGTGGAAGAGAAGAGATTTTTGGGAGCCAAAAGAGCCGAATCTTATTGCTGATCTGATTCAAATGATCCGACTCATTAAAAAGAGCCAAAATTCCCATCACTAGCTCCCCACCAAGCTTCACGTTAATCAAGTGATAGTGTAGTAGGAACGGCAAATTCAGGTTGAGCATCTCTACACACAATTATAAGTCATTCAAATTTTTTTGTATTTTAATTTCTCTTGGTTGTGAGATACGATCGCAATTGGTGACTAAAAAAAAAAAAAAAAACTAGTCACAAAATAAATAATCTATTCAAATTGGTGAACGTTTAGTCCCCACCTGGAACCCTGCAACAGCAGTGAGTCTTCTATCAGGGGCTGGATGAGGTTTGAGAATGCAGAACGTGAGAACCCGAGACCAGTTTCATTGACTTATATTTGTGCGGATTTGGACATGTGTGCTTGGATCACTGTACCACAGTAAGATCCAACCAAGGCCCAACTGCAACTTTTTTGGCAGAGAAATTCATTACAACTGAGACTTTTATTTAAAATCTCCTGCCACTTCTCGGAATACACGATACCAGGCACACTACTAAGGATCCCTGAACATTTGGAGGAAAATCATCCCCAAAACATTCCACCACCATACTTAACAGAACACATTTTCTATATACCGTACTATAAGCCGCTACTTTTTTCCCAAAATTTGAACCCTCTAGCTAGTAATACGGTGTGTCTAATGCATGTTTTTTTTTTCATGATGGCAAAAACATTTTGCCTCGTAACCAGACCCGGCGCCAGACACGGATTTATAGATGGACCTTTAGGGAGGCGACACATTTTAGAGGCTCGTTTTGGGATTTATATGTTTTATGCACATATCTGTGCATCTGTGACGAGTGTTTAGGCTCAAACTCCCGGACCAATCCCGGAGGCTCGTATTCCCAGGGCGGGGCCGAGTGAGTCCGAGGGAGGGGCACGCCCCCTAAGCCCCGCCCATGACGAAGATAAGGAAAATGAAGAAGGCGATTAAATACTTTTTCCTGGTCGGTATATATGCAGTATATATAAGACATATATTTTTACCAGCCGTTAGGAGATGGAATGTTGTTCCGCACTGTTCAGTAAAAAGCAGAAGCAACATAATGTGTGTGTTACTGATACGTACGTATACTTAAAGGGAGCCATGTTACAGATACTGTTCGAAAAATAAAAGCATGTGCAATATGTATTTGTTTGTCAACATAACATTAAAAAGTAAAAAAAAATCAGTGTGTATATCTCATATTACAATGTGAGGCTTATAATCCAGTTAAGCTTGTAATACTAATTTTTTCTAAAATTAGAGAATGCAGCTTTTAATCACATGCGCTCTGTAGTCCGGAATTTTACGGTAATCATCCTTTCTATCCCAAACCCACCTTGTCACCAAAACAAGGTGTCTATTTTATGAAGTCAGTAGAATTCCAGTGAACTTTTGAAAAAAAATGGGCTAAAATAAACATGTATACTCTTCCAGGCGGGTCATTACAGGTTCAGTTGTTTTAAACATCCTAAAAGTGAACATGGGTATTTTCAGGAGTTAAGTCATTATTTAAAGCCATTACCTTGTTTATCTCACCTCTGTAGTGTTTATTTTCTAATCCTCCCCATGTGTCCAAGTCATTTTGGCCTCTGTAACCTTATATGTGAAAAATCAAGTGATGAAGAGTTCCTGAAGGGAAATGTACAAATCGACACACTTCCCTGCCAGTAATTCTGACATGTTTTTGATGAGGACTTATACTGCAGTTTAAATGACATTTTTCTCATACATTCAGTATGAGTGTACTGAGTGTACTGTCATTGCGATATGGCTTACATATTATAAGCCCTAGTGACTTATTTAAAGAAAAACCTTTAGGTGCCCTCTCTACATTTTCTCTCACACTTTTGCTTACATTTACTATCATTTACATGTTAGCATTTCTTCTGTGTTTGTGTTTTGATGGATGTCTCTTGGTTCTTCAGGTCTGAACTACATAGTCATGGGCCATGTTGACGAGCAGGGGCACGGCATCGTTTCTCCTCACAACTTTGTGATAGCCTTCAAGACTAAGAAACAGAGAGACCTGGTTGTGTTGACGAATGTCCACTGCTGATGTTAGGAGGCCAACACCTGTGACCTCTGGCTTTTTTTGTATTTACCAAACCCGAAGGCTTTGTAAGTATGAATATTCAGGTGAACCCGTGGTCATACTGAGTGGGGACCTTTTTTGAAACATTGTGTGAGAAGTTCCTTTAACCTTAAAGAATCGGAATAATGGAATACCTAAACATTAAACCCTACACCTCAAACTCTGTTTTTATTTATTTTTCATTGACACAATAAACCTTGAGGCCTGGATTTAAGGCCTAAAACATCAATCATTTAATCTGTGATTCGCTAATTTTATTCCAGTACTGAGCTCATTTATTTCACAGAAAACTATACTTCATTTGTCGACTATTTTTAGTTTGACCTTTTTTTGTCAGTTTTTAAAAGTAAGATGGGGAAAAAAAACACAGGGCTCAATGATCGATACCTTGTTTTTGTGGAAACTTTACAATCCGGCGCGTCTGGGTTTCTGCTCCTGTGACTCAATTGCTCAAACTGGTCCAACCTTGATATTGGAAAACTACCTCATAGATTAATGGACTGTCCTAATACAGCCTAAAGGTGTTCTAAATATAGAGATGACAACAGATATTCACATAAAAAATTATCTTTTGCCAAACGAGAGCTATCGGCAAGCACGAATTTAGGGAGGAACACACAAGCCATTTCAGCCGGTCCAGTTCAGACTGAACAGGGAGCTTTGACTCTTCAGCCAGGAGTTTATAACAAGATTTAACCATAAACGTGTTTAGCTCAGTCAGATTATAACAAGTCTCCACTCACTCTAGTGTTGATGGTTTGTGGGAGTGCATTTGAGGTCTATCCACCCGGGGGCATTCTTACTGATTTTATAAGTGCAAATAAGCACAGATAAACACACTTTCGCACATTTTTATTCACAATTACTGTTTAAACGTAAACATATATTGGAATATGTGGTGTGTACAAAGTGTTTGGCACATTTGACATGTACATTATATGTGATATATATTATGTTTTTATATTACATTAATTCAGAAAAGAAATTAATTATGAGCTAAAAGCAACATCATTTGGCTGGATCCTGTCAAGGAAAGCTTATTTTGCATTCGATTGTATATATTTTGGAGACAGTGTTTGTGGTCCATGAGTATTTCATAATTACTTTAGATTCAGTTTTTACCACCAAATTTGTCTTTAATGCTCGATCCTACACAGTAAATAAAACTACACATTAAACCTATACCCCATTGACTAGTGTTCAGATCAAGTGTTTGTAGCAATTGGCTCAAATGACACACAAAAACTAATTTTTCTGTCATGTCTCCTCAAGGAGGTCAGGCTTTTCCCACTTGTAGCTTTTCCAGCAAGCCGATTGGCGGTTTTGGCTGGAGGGCAGGACTTGTCTCTGTAAACAGATGCCCTGTTAAGCGTTAGGAGCCTCCGTGGTTTATTTTTCCACCAGTGATCAGTCTCTTCCTTCGTAGTGTCCCAGGCTCCCCATGATAGTGGGGAAGTTCGAGGGTTCAGACTTGGAACTCCATGCTGCTGGAATTTCACAATCACTTCCAGATTCCTAGACCACCGCAGAGCGTCCCCCTGGATTAGAGTCGAGCGAGCTCACGTTGCTATGGCATGTAGGAATGCAAAAGTGTTTCTGGTAATCCCTTTCTGAAAGCTGCAAAATGGACCAGGGACTTAATCCCTTATTGTGGTTTGAAATAATCAAGGTGCTAAAACACAGGGTGTCTGATGACTGTACTGCTCCTGTTGTTTTACACAGCCATGGAAAAAAAATAAAAGACCACTTTCCCTTTTTCTGTTCATTGTTTGTACCGTTTGAAGCAGTATGTGTGTGTGCCTGTAAAATGCACAGGTTGCTGTTCTTTACTGAATTATTGCAGTGTGTTTAAAAATAAGAAATTGCTCCATATGTGTTGAGTGCAGTAGTGTGTGTAGAGCAGCTTTTCTATGGTCTGTATTCCAGCAGCTTCACTCCTGATTCAGTTTCTGATGGATGAAACACACACACACACACACACACACACACACACACACACACACACAGCTCTGCTCTGTTTTAATTTTTGCTATTGTAATGCAGTGGGTTGTGTAGTTTAACTTATCCAAGATGTAATAAATCATTTATATGTATTATATTTCAATTCTCTCCTAACATTTTTTGTTTGGAATTGTGAATCAAGTGTGAGTTGATTGTGTAAAATGTGCAGGTCATTATTGTTTTATACACTGACACACTCCCACACACTACACAAGCAATAACCGTGGCCTCTTATTTTTTTCCATGGCTGAATTGGATGAAAGTGTTTGGTGGTTCCTTGCTATAAGGTGTGAAGAAAGTTTATTATAACCATTAGGAAAACACTCCAAAAAATAACCTTTCAGGTTTTGATGTCTTGATTATTTGTTTTCATTTTGAAATGATGAGCCATATACGAAAACAGTCAGATTGATTTTAATGACTCAGTGGTCAGCAAAACAACATTTACAAACGTGAACAAGTGTTAAAGACACGGCTTGAAATTTTCACACTTTGATGCCAGAGAGAGAAGTACGACTAAGAAAAAACTAACAGAGAAGGAAGGAAGAAGTTCCAAATGATCACCTCACCCCAGAATGCTAATAGTGCTTACGATGAATAAGAGTAAAACTTAATACTGTTCAAATGACATTGTGACAGTTTGTGCCCAGTAGGTTTTCACACAGTGTTAATGTTTCAGAGTTCTTTCACAAAATTCAGAAAGTGGAACAAACTAGAAGTCTTAAAGATGAGATACTGATGGAGTAGACTGCTAATGTCAGCGCTCTATTTTGTTCAGGCTCCTCCCCATCAAACATGCGAACACTGTCATCACCATCTTTGGGTTGACCTCCACGAGGTCGTCAGGGAGGGCGTACACCTTGGCTCCGATTTTACGAGACAACGAAATGGCGTATCTGTGAGGGAGAGATGTAGGGAGCTGAGGAAACGTCTCAGAGTCATTCCACCCGCAGAGCACTTTAAAGAGAACACACTGTCCCAAAGTAGCCCTCCAGAAAATGTGAGTATAGCCCCCCCTAAGGATCAAGTTGAGGGAAATGGAAGGAGATTCTCTCACACAGCATGAGAAAAAGCACAGAGTGGAACCGCGACTCTAAGGCAAATCGATAGGAGATATAGACGGGATTTCAGGGTTAGGAGCTCATGCAGTCATGAAGCTCAGCACAAATCATCTCCAAAGTTTGAGAGGTATTTTATGAGGGACTGTTTGTTATTCAGACTGACCCCTCCTGTATGAAGTAGACTGCAGTTCTCATAGGCATTTTACATTTACACATTTGTTAGACAGTCTGATTCAGAGTAGTTGAAAAACACTTAACTATGTTTTTTTTTGTGGGGTGCTGTATTGATATAACCTCTCTCCCCATCAACATTTTTTATAAAACCTTTCTCCCCATCAACTAAAAAATAAAATGATTTAGTAAAACATTTTGTTGAGGAAGGGGTGGGGTGATTTTGCCAACTAGGGTGGAGCACCAAGGAGCGAAAGGAGACATAAAAAGAGCACTATGGCCAAAGGGTGGGTGCTCAAAGCCCCCCCCCCCAATGTCTGTGTTACAGATGTAGCCATTTACAGCATTAGGAGTCTTGCCCAAGGACTCTTATTAGCATACTTAATATGTCCAGAATGGGGGATCAAACCAGAGACTTTTGTGTGGAGGGCAATGATATTTCTCGCGATAAAATCAAGTGACAAAGTTAACAGAAGATGTTTTGCCAAAACACCCCACACTTTACGTATCAATATTTCATTCATTCATTCATTCATTTTCTGTAATCACTTATTCCTCACTCATTTCTGGTAAATTGATTGAAATGTTGAATTGATTGAAATATGCTGTCAGTCTTTTGTTAGCTCCTAGGTCAACTGGCAGTTGGCAATTAGCTTGTTGCTATGCTGTCGAATGTATGATTTCTGTCAAAACCTTTACAGTAAGGAAATGTGCTGATTTTGTTAGTGTTTAGCTTGCTTTCTCTAGGTTTGTCAATCACACATATCTGAAGTTCTGTAGTTTTGCCACAGAAGCAGAATTCTCTTCGCACTTAGCTCAAGTTAGCTTACATGCGCCATCAAAAAGGCGTCCATAAGGTTGAAGTGTCTTAATGTTCCAGTAAAACTAGTTCTCTGTTTGACCTAATCAGACAACTCAGTGTCCTTCTGTAGACAGTAATGCAGTTCATATAGAACAGGGGGTCGATTAGAGGCAGGGCCTTTGTGACAGATCTCTATCTGCTTGATTCATTAGCTGCGAGTGAGGAGACTTACTTTGCGTTGTTCAGTTTGTCCTCGTTGCTCATGTCTCCTCTCTTCACCATCTCGCCCTTGATGGCACCGGGCGCAATGGTATCGATCAGATCAATCACAGGGAGGCTGGTGCTGATCGATTTGTCCTAAAAGGATTGATAGGACCTGGATATGATATGACGTTTGAGGAGATGCTGCTTGAGATTAATGACATTTCTTCAGTGGTATTTATCCTCAGAAGAATGGTCCTGATGCATTCATCACCCGCATACTGTTTCTCTTGCCTTGATCGTTATCGTGTCGCCCTCTAGCCAAGGTTTTAAGGAGGATTTACTGGTGAGCAAAGCTGGATTATGCCGCAGAGCCCTAATCTGAAATCTTCACTGAACAAATTGGATAAAAGTGACATCAAAACGCAGCAGGCGAGGGCACTCCTTACCTTAAAGCTGTTGATAAAGGAGTCTTTTTGTCCCTTCCGCAAAGTGCTGTTCACCCAGTCGATGATAATTTGGTCGTTTACTCTTTCTCCATCGCCAATGTCCGACAGAACTTTGACTGTGTACCTGCAGATGTATGTAAATGAGATGTGGGATATGTATTTACAATTTTGTCTTTTAAGTGATGCTCTTATCCACTCTACTCAGGAAATAATTGTCAGACCAGTAATAAGACCAGTTCTTTTGTGTCCATTGCAGTTTCAACCATTAATCTTCATCCGTACAGTAAGTCTTAAAACTAGTCATAGCTAGAAATAAGGACAGTGTTTAAATGCAACACTTTACAATTCTATTTGGGTTAAGAAGGCTGTAGAATATGTGTAGAATAAAGATAAGAATAAACATAATAGCCCAAGGGAAGGCCAAACCAACGAGGATTAATTAAAGGAGGGTTTTGAGCTACTCAAGGGTAGTTTGTGTTGTGTAATTTGTGTTTTATATCATATGAAGCTTGGTTGCCTCAACCTCGCTATATGACTGGTCTAGTATTACCCCGTCTATCACACCTATAACCCAGCACTGCCAGCCAGGCCCTGAAGAGAACGTTTATTATAAGTAAGAAACCAAAAAGAATGATAAAGAAATTCATCCTTGTCCTTAACAGCAAGAGACGTCCCACAGAAAAACCCAGGCCATCTAAATCAGCTACAAGTAGGAAAGCTCTGTGATGCAGTGCACAGATGTTTCACTTTAAATACATCACTGGAATCATCCACCAAAATGGAATTGGAGCATCAAACTAAATGATAAATTGCTAGACTGTTGGAAGTTTCACTTATTGTTTCAATTTTAGTTTTTTCAGTATTTTTATTGCTTATTGGACAAATGTAAAATGTGGAGCGTGGTCTCTGAAGGCGTGAGTCTGTAATTTATGGTTTTACCATAGCATCGACCATTTCTGAGTGTAGTTTTATCTGCAGCGACAGAAGTTTCCGTCTGTTTCTGTGTTTCTCAGCTTTTCATGAGAAACTATTGGCTCCTACTCTTAACACTAAAAATCGTAAACCATGGTACAGTCACTGCAACAAACTCAAGGTCATGCCAAAGCCTGGGTAAATGAAAACCGGTGCTAATCAGAACATTGAGAAGTTTTATCAAAGTGAAAGTCAGTTTTACTGTATTAAAAATGATGTGAATGAAGTACCTTCTCATTAGTTGCCATACCAGTGCCAGGGTGTGCATGGGGCTGCCCTCGTTGATATTTTCACCTCCGATCCCGACCAAGGAAAACTTGGCTTCCCTTTTGCCCAGGTCTATCGCATAATTACAGTTCTCCAGCTGCAGAAAGAACACATTAAACTTTATTAAAATAAAGTAACTACACTAACATTGCATCTCATTTTCATTGCATAATATAGAAATGATTTTTATATTTTTTGGCTTAGTAAGGCGCAACATGTTCTGCTAAAATAATCAAACCCAAACAGCAATGTTTAGCAGTATTACACAAATTTATTGCATAAACCATGTATGCGAATCAGAATCTCTCCCTTTCCTAATGCACTTCCCAATTCAATCAAACTTGTAACATGAGGCTTTAAGATTCAAGATAACTGGCTTATGAATGATTGACCATTGGATACCATTGGCCTTTCAGAAAGGTTTATATAAAATATTGGTTGTTTGTTTAATCGTTAATGCTGTGGTAACTATTTGTGGAGTTAGTAATCACTTTTTTTATTAAAAGCTATTATATGAACAAATGCTAAAGTTCCATCTTATGACCCTTCATTTAAAAAAAATGTTTATACAGTTTAATGAACTTTCATAGCTATTTGTGTACACATACTTTGTGGAGACCCATTACCCCAAAATGTAGCTTCCTACTAACTTTTTTCATGTTGGAACCGAGGATTGGATACGGAGGCCTGTTGACCTTCCTCCAGTCCACAGGGACCTGGATTCGCTCGTACAGCTGAAGAATGATCAGGCCGTCCATCAAATCACTGCAGAGAAACAAAGTTCACTCAGTTCCTTTTTACAGGACTCAAAGCTGGGAATGCTTCGGTCCCGGTCGGGGACCTCGGGACATGCTTTGGGTATAAATACATTTTAGGTTATGTTCATGTGCTGCGTGTTACATCATTTGTTATCAAATCCTTTGCAGTACTGATGTTGCAGAAGTCAAATGAGCATTACTGAATGTTTTATGGTGTTCTCTGACCCTGCTGATGTCCTTTTGGTGGTTGGATAAATCAAGGCACTCACCACATCACAGCACAGGCTCACTCTTTTTTGTATATTGCATATTACCATGAGGCAGATTACACTTCCAATATCACGCAGCTGTAATCTGCCTCATATAATTTAGTGGCCACAGTAGTGGACAGTCTGTCATTGCTGTATAAAATCATTTTCGAACCTGGCCTGGCTGTTCCAGCAATTCCTGAATGAGTGAACGATTCTTTATGGAAAATATGAACCCAAGAAATTTACAGCATGAGACATATGGAATTTGAAATAAACATGTCATTATTTATGTGAATTTTCGAAATCGCTCACATGTGAACAACCCAGTTCAGTCTTTGTTTTAGTTACATAAACTCATAAAAAGCCAAACTTGTGCTTCCTCTCACTGGACACTTTATTAGAAACATGTTCCATCTTCCTTCCACTCACTGGCCACTTTAATAGAAACACCTTCCATCTTCCTTCCACTCATTAACCACTTTATTAGAAACACCACCCATGTGCCTCCACTCACTGGCCACTTTATTAGAAACACTTTCGATCGTCCTTCCACACACTGGCCACTTTATTAGAAACACTTTCGATCGTCCTTCCACACACTGGCCACTTTATTAGAAACACCTTCGATCGTCCTTCCACTCACTGGCCACTTTACTAGAAACACCTTCGATCGTCCTTCCACTCACTGGACACTTTATTAGAAACACCTTCCATTTTCCTTCCACTCACCGGACACTTTATTAGAAACACCTTCCATCATCCTTCCTCTCACTGGACACTTTACTAGAAACACCTTCCTTGTGCTTCCAGTCATTGAACACTTTATTAGAAACATCTTGTGTTTCTGCTCACTGGCCACTATACCCCCAGCTACCAGAGCGGGAACTACAAGACATTGGTGGCATTTTCTCAGTTTGAAGTCTTACCTGTACAGATGATTGACATATGGACTAATTCCCAGTGAGTTCATCCAGTTCCGCAGAGTTCGGTCCTCCCGCGACTCTCCTGCACGGATGGGCATAAACACAGTGCAGGGGTTATTAACTTCGGGCGCAGGGTCGCCAGGCGGCGTGTGCTCAGTAAAAACTTTCACACCGCATTTAACTTTGACTTTGCATTAGCGAACGTAAAGGGGAATATTAATGGACATCCCACGGCTTCTGCCACCACCGTCCAATTTGTGTGGGAAATAGTGCAGAACGTGGCAGGCTGCTCTCCGCTCGCTGTAATTCCTGCACACACGCTGTGCTGTGCTTTTAGGGAACACAGTGCATTACATAATTATATTCCCTCATACTGCAAAACGGACCCCTTTATGTTCTGTCTTCTGCATTACGTAATGCTGGGGTGACCCCTTCAGCGAGGTTCATTACAGGCAGGATTCACGTCGCTGACCTTCGACCTGCCATAAATACGGGAGTTCAGTGAGTGTGGTGGGTCACCGGGGGAGGGACTGTTTATTGCTGCACCACTCATAGTCTCCACCTCCACTGTCACCACTGAAACTCGGCTGTGATTTTACTGTAAAAACAAACTAATGCTGCAAATAGGTCTGAGTGGACTTCGTGCTTACAAATGCGCTGGTGAAACCCGAGAATATTTCTTCTAGTGTTACAGCCTCAATATAGGGAGGTTTGTCTTATCTGTAAATTGTCCACCTGTCATATAACAGTAATTATGTGCTATATCTAGTGCAAAAACAGCTGATCATGTCAACAGGTGCCAGTATCAGCTTTTGCTACTATAATAACCAGGTTATTGTGTACGCGGAGTCACGCCAACTGCAAACGAAACATTAATTAAGCTGTAAAAATGATTATACAACATACGGCACCATCTGATTGGATGAGAGACGTTATGGGTGAGAGCAGATGTTTCATGAAACTAGCTCACCACTGAGCACCGGTAGCATAGTTAATGACGGCACTTAACCATCAGAGGTTTCCACTCTAGCGCAAAGCAGAGCATGAACACAACTGTTATATGATAATTTAAGCCGTCGGGTCGAGAGTGTAAGGCCTGCATCAAAATTCCCAGCCTGGAATTCGCCAGAAATGAACAAAACACAATTCAGCAAACAAGACAGGCTTGAAACGTTTTACAGACTTGCTGGGGGAACAAAACACTCATGGGATCCTTTCATGACTAATAATATGATAATATTTTAGCAGTTTCATGGTCCTATCCATATCACAAATCAGTACTAGTTTATCTGGCGGAAGGATCTGCCGATATTAAAGCACATTTTATCCAGAAATTTGCGTTACTCGTTTTCTTTTTTGGCAAAACCCTCGAGGATGTGTGTTATCGTGGATAACGTCACGGCTGTGCTCGTTTCCTTGACACCGGCTCCGGCCTTCTACCGATTCACCGCCGTGAGGTTATTCATGGTAGCGCAGTCCCTCTCGGGTTCTGTGCTCAAAGCTCCTCTGGCCGTCTGTGGTTTGTAATAAAGTGATGTCTTATTTATTACTTTAACACAGAGGACGGAGAGGTGAGAGGACAGAATGCAGGCATGCTGCTGAGCATGCAAAGCAAACTTAATACAGTACCTACAATGGCTGGGGTCAGATCTGGGACAGGAGAGAGAGGAGAGATAACGTGAATTATTTTTATAAGATCTTCCTTAAGAACTCCTTCAATAATGCTGAACTGTATGTGTAGACACCATGCACCCCCTGTTGGTCACTTTTAGTACTGACACTATTAACAGCAATATAATTTGATCGTCAACAATCATTAATCAGGCAGAAATGAAAGAGATAGAAGCCTCTTGGGCTCTTACTATTGATTATATATAAGTATTCAAGTAATCAAGCCATTTTGTTGCCTGATAATGCTTATCTCTGTATGCATTTCTGTGTTGGTTGAAATGCTTATTTAGGGCAATTCTGGCAGTGGTGTTCACCTCCCACACACAGCTACTTCGACTGGACATTGTACAGAGCTTGTGACAGATATTCATGTGGTATATTTGTTACAAAGTGTGTTGGAGTTTTACAGTAAATCTTTCAGTAAGTCATAACAAAATATTAGCATTTTCTAGTTGGACCTCATATATGCACAATGTACCCCAAACATGTGCGTTCATGACACCTTACTGTGTGGGTCTCCTGTCTTTCTGTGAATAATATTGACTAATATTGTGTGGAGAACTGTTAGCCTGCCAGGCATGACTTGCCGATGCACTGTTCAGCATTCTTATGTCAAAACTAAACCTTTGAGAACCTAAAATCTGTTACATTTTAGTAACTTTAGCCAGAAGAAAATTAGGAGGGGTGAAATGGTTTGGTCATTCATCAAAAGATGCTGTCATGTACTTTTAAGTTTAATGGGTAATAAGACACATCATACTATTTTGTATAAGAATACACACATTGAATGAATTCCCTCAAACTCCAGTTCTCCTTGAAAGATCAGTGCTGATATTGAGTACTAAACATTTAAGAGGCCCCTTGAACTGCAAAGAATGTAAAACTGAATACTTGGAGGCATCTTAAACTTAATTGCCCTAAAGAGTATTGATCCCACATGCAAGCTTCTTCTTATCACCTTGAAGGCTAATGCTCAGTCAGTGAGGCACAACTCACCCTCGAGCATGGCGAGGTCAATGCCGTTGTCACTGGGTTTGCTCAAGGCGGGGTACATGTTGTATAAGTTGGCCACAAAAGCCATGTTGAGCTTGTGATTCCCTGCCACCACGTCCTGGGGTGTAACGAACTGCCTGCAGTCCAGACGCGCTGCCTGTCGGAGCATTAACTCAGCCCTCTTCTCATCATCTTGCTCCTGTAAAAGAGAAAAAACCTGCTCCATCAGCTACTATTGGTTTCCATTTTCCTTTGTGACAACAGTCCAGCTACAGTTGCTATTGACCGAAAGTCAATGGTAACCTAAAGCATTCTGAGTACATTTTTCCCTCCAGCTCTGCTTGACTCGCTCAATGTTCTTCATTAAATTGCTTCAGATCTCTGGATGTGGTTTAGGACACAGTGTGACACTGAGATATAAAAAAATAAAGAAAACCTCACTACAGGCAGCAGTTTCAGACACCACCAAGTCTGGAGAGGACAGATCTTGGAGCATACACATTCGGGACAATTTACAGGTGAGTCAACCGCACTGTGCTGAGCTAGTTTGGTAGTTGTGCCACTGTGTAGTTGTGCAGGTGTGTGGTTCTGTTCATTTTTATGCCTCACAATAAATCATACTGTGTCTCAAACCACATCCACAAGCCTGGTCCACCTTAATGAAGAGCTGGGTGTGGTAAGAGCCGGGTTGATAGACATTTGGTGGATGTTTTTACTGTGTCTTTGGAAGACAAAAAAAGAAAAATGGAAAGCGGCCTCTGAAGGCTCCACAGTGAAAAGGAGTTTGAATATTTGCGCAAAGTATATCTGTGATGAAGTAACTCATACTGTACAGCGAAATCAATAGAAGCCTTGTCCCTTATTTGGTTACTGCACCCTGACTGACAGCTTCAATAAAGCCTCCTTCACTTTCACTACACTATCTCTGGGATCTGAGCCCTGAGGATCAAAAGTCTAACCATTGTCTTTATCTGTACAAAGGCATGTGATTCAACACTCCGATCGATTACATGGAAAGAAGGCGCAATCCATACAGTCGCTTGCTTGCAGAGAGAGGGAAGACCATTGACCACACTCACATTCAGGCCGGACATGTCGATGGTGATTCGCATCTCCTCATCCCCGTCTCCTTTCGGAGAGATCTGATCCAGCAAGTGGAAGTAGGCCCTGGAGTCCTGCGAGGAAAAACAAAGCAAATGCTGAGTGCTGTGATGTTATTTTGTCATGTCCCATATTTAGGTTGTAAAAAAATGTAAAAGTGCAGCAGCTAAGTGCTAAATCATTTGTTCTTGGATGAAGCATTCCATGAACAACCCTGTGTAGGAGTCAAACTGGAAAAAATGCTGGTTTGCTCAAGGGTTTATCACTGGAGTGGGAACATTTCACCCACTAATGTTAGCACTGCTAACAGTAAAATAGTGCCAAGCATCCTCCAAATGCAAATCTGTCCTCAGCAGATATCATTATTGGATAAAATATTCTTTAATTATGTGCAAGGCAGTTTAAGTGGATAGTTTTAAGTAGCATGGTTATTTTATAAGTTTAAAAGAGAAATTTTGACCCAAGAATGTTAGTAATTGGTAAACCAGAGCTAATTGCTCATTTGTCCTCAGCAGATCATTCTTATATAATACATTTCTCTGGTAAATTTGTGTGTGAGCGGACAATCTCAAGTGTAAGCTTTTAAGAAATCTTTTTGGATGTAGTCCTTGGCAAATACCATTTATGGACAGAATACTCCCCAATTTTGTGTGAGCCAGTTGCTCAGCTGTTATATAAGCTTAGAAGGGAATATTTGCCAACAATGTTAGTATTACAAACATTAAAGTAGTGCTAACTGCTAATTTGTCCTCATTCCTGATGTATTGTTTTGGTAGCTTTTTGTGTTTGACTTGTGTCTAAGTTAATTAGTTGTTATTTGTTTTATAAGATAATACAAGATCATGTTACCCACCAGTGCTAGTAATGCTAACAGTACAGGAGGAGCTAGTCAGTATTTTAGAAAATGTGAATGTAAACCCAGTGGCTGTAATTCATTCTTGGCCAAAGTATTCCATTAACAATCTCAAATAGGAGTCAAACTGTATCAAATGTGAATTTGTTCAAGGGTTAGATTAGTTATAAATGGGCATTTCACCATTTATGTCAGTAATTCTAATAACTAACAGCTAAAAATGAACTAGTGCTAATGATTCCACCATCTGCTAACATGTCTGTGGTTCACTTTACATTGCTGTTTGATTGTTAGGGGAGCATTTCTCCCAACAATAAAGTAGATTATCTGGTATTACAGAGGATTTCCTGCTCATTTATTTAGAGCGATAATTAATTATTGGATGACACATTCCTTCTATTTCAGCTGGATCAAATGGGAGCTTTATTGCTCCAGCCGTTTTATAAGCATCTCACATGGGATCATAACATATATCTCTCACCTCCATATTTGATCAGTCACAATCTCTGATTTCTCAGCCATGTTTAGGTGGGTAATTTGAAATCGTTTCATGGCTCATGCTAAACAAGCGTCTTTAGAAATGTGGAGGCTTTAAGAACAGTTTAACAGCTGAGAATCTGGAGCTTTTCTAGCATTATGCAATTATGTGCAATTCTCTAGACAGGCACTAAGCATAACAATGCGGTGGAACTGGCTTAAACAACACAGAGCTTTAACTTTTAAATGTGACATCATTCTGGCTTCTTTGCTGAGGACATTTGCAGAAATTGCACAGCCTTCTCTGCAGCTGGAAATGAGGCGCTGAACTATTTTTGCAAGGTTGCTCTGGCTCTAAGCAGGCCCACAAGAGAGGCACTTGATGGAGCGGGTAAAGCAAGGCAAAATCACTCTGACACTGAGTATAATTGCCATAACAGGACTAACAGAACACACATGTCAAACACCATGTAATTACGTGACCCTAATGGCATCTTTCTTAAAGCTGATTTCTCTGAAAGGGACAGTTAACCCTTGCTATGACCATTACTGTAATCCTACAGTGGTGCTGGAGGGACCTCTAGAGTAGATGATGCATTTCGAAGGCTAAAGGAGCCATTTTAGTGTAGGTTTTCTTGAGCTGTTCTGGTATGTAGGTGTAAGGCTGAGACCTAACTCTACTGTTATTAGGCCTTATATCTAATTGACAACTCTGGAAACTGGCTTTAAATCAGTGGAAGGTTTGGATTAAACAAATGACAGAAATGACTCGTCAAAGGAGGAGGACAAGAGTTTTTCTAACCTTTTTTTGCAGCTTTATTTGTGTTGAAAGCAGCATTATCACTACAAATACAGCTGCTGTTTGTGGAAATTACAGTATTGTAATTTCAGCGCTACATATTTCAAAACAGATTAATAACAGATACATAACTGTTAATGTCACTTGATTACAGACTGCAGTATTTTAAACAAAATAATGTACTGGATTTTATGAAAGTCACGACTGAGAAACGCTTATCTAGAGCTGTGAGTCATCACTACAGTAGCAGCACCCCCTAAACAACACTGTGATTAGGCAGGGGACTCATTTGCATTGACTTATTTGCATACGGTACCTTGATGTCCTCGCTGAAGTTTCTGATTTGTCGCCACCCAGCAGCGTCGAGGTGATAGTTCACCCAGCGCAGCAGGAGCTCCTCAGGGGACATGGCGAGGAGGTGCTCCAACTCCTCAGACTCCCCCAGCAGCGCAATGAGAGCTAACACACACACACACACACACACACACATATATACACACAATACTACACAAACAGCCTGATTCTTCAAGGCAATCCTGCTGAACACTGAACACTGTTCTAGCTGTTATCATCAAACTTCAATAATACTAAACGCCCTTAGCAAAAAGTTGTATAAGTTCCTTTTATTAAGTATAATTGAGTAAGTAAGTTTAGCAAGAATATGGACCATGTATATGTAGTGTACTAGAAACTATATGAATTTAATACTTCTACAGACTTAATTGGAAGTTTATAAAAGTATACTTTAAATATAGTTTTTAAAGTCATTTTAAGTTTCCAAAAGTATACTTAATATGCTTTAAACTTATCAGTATATGTCAAGTATACTTTACTGTACTATTCTCATGTATATGTAATATAGTACATAAAAAGTAAACTTTAAACATACTGCCTCAATTTTTGTATAAAATAAGTATACTCATAGTACATTTGAATAAATTACTTTTTGCTAAGGGTGGCCCTTCATTCATTATTAGCAGTGTTAGCATTTTGTGTAATGTGTTCTATTTCAGGGGTTCTCAGCTGTAACCCCCGGACTGGCTGCCCCACACAGCTGACACTAGTGATCGACCGATATTGATTTTTTATTACCGAGACCGATACCATTATTTGCATGTTTATGTGCCCGATAACTGATATTTAGAACCGATATTTATTTACTATTATACTTCTGTTTTTGACACAATTATTACACCACCACTGAACTGAAAA